>JAGXJF010004358.1:0-193047 GCA_019208055.1 Stipa capillata
TGGAACTCCCACGATGTGAGAACCCTAGTTTTTAGGTCTAGTCGTAAGAGGCGAGGCGTAGGTAGATCAACTCACGCTGCTACTGAGTTGATCGAGTTCTATCGGGTCACGTTGTCGACTAGATTAGGTGGAGAAGAAATTGTTTGCGCATTCATCATACAAGGCATTGATCGTGATTATTTCATACATCTACACATATACATTTGAAAACTTGATTTCATTCAGATGGAAAGGTGAAGTTGCATGATGTCCAGTATATGATTATAATTACAAAAAAAAGGATAACAATAGAGAAAATATTATATTTGAGGTAATTACAAGTATCTCGATACACAACTGTTACAAGATTAAATAAAGAAGAATAGGAAATTGCATGAGTGATTCGCTACCTATACAAGTACCTAGACCTAGTCTCCAGGCATCGAGTTGTAGTAGAACACAAAGTGTGGGGGAGGAGGAAGCCTTCGAAAATATTTGCAAAATCCGAGGACACTGAGTGTATGCACTCGGGACCATTAAGATCTCGCAAGATATATGTAGGAGGCAAAAATATTTTGGAAAGAATGTTTTAAAAGTAAAGTGGTTCCACCAGCACAATTTTGCCTGAACCCGCAAGTTTTAGTTGCGAGTGCAAAATAATACCTGAAATAGAACCTAGATAATTTTAGTTTAAAATAAGCTTTAAAATGGTTTGTTTTCGAAAAACGTCCAAGGGCCTGATGGCTAAGACCCTTATCAGATCAAATCTATTATACTTCTATTAGAGAAAAGAGAGATGAGAGGATAAAAATATTTTTCTTTTCCTATACTAATTGCATCCATAAATTTCTTTTATTTGAAAAATAAATATATTTTTTGGAAAAAGGAAAACAAATGATCAAATAGTTATCATTCATTGAGTGATATATATCCAGCAAGCCTAGTGCCTGTTCTTATCAGTTTCAAATACTTTGCAAGAAAACTGAAGTTTTCAACCAAACATCCTCATAAGAAATGATTAAGGGAGTAGACTGAACCAAGTAGCATCATGTTCTTGTCAGAAGAGGTTGGAGGCCATGATAAGGGAAACATATTATACTTCAGATTAATAGCTTTTTAAAATTGTAGCTAATGACCTAACTAATTCCTTTCCAGGGGTCATACGCACGCCACAAGAATCACCATTAGCAAATCACTAGAGCACATGTATATCAGTAATTCACTAATAGGAAAAATAAAATCGTAGGGTAGTAGTTCTGATCTTATCATAATAGAGTAGGATAAAAAAGGACATAGCTAAAGCGTGAGGGTTTCATGATCTTATTAGCTTTTAAAAGCATGCACATCATATAAAGTTGTTATAAATATCCATCGTTAGTACTAATTGGTTAAGAGTCAAACTTAACATTTGTTTTTCTTCAATTAAATAACATGACATGTACTACCAATGGAAGAGCAGTGGGCTCATTTGTGTAGCAATTAGAGGAAACAATAAAGGCATGCTGGGATAGAGGTAATTGATCACATTAGTAGGACAAAGCAAAATCAGGAGTAGTACTAGTTCATATTATTATTCCATTAACTTAAGTATCCAGCCATTGATCATAGACGACCAAAATCAAGTCATGCTATCTAAGAATGAATTAAGCATACAGCAATATGGCATGCCAAGCCCACAAGAACCAAGGCACCAACAGACCAAACATGGCAATCGGATCCACCAAGATGAACCCTAAGATAGGAAGGAACAAAGTGGAGGAACCGGGGGAGACTTACCGAAGAAACGGCATGGCACCATCGCGGTTGCAACGGCGGCCAACTCTGATGCCGTCCGACAGAGGCGCCGAGTGAGGCAGAGGAGGCGACAAGGGAGCCAAAACGGTGCAAGCGACCATCGGAGGAGGACTGGCGGGGGTAGTGCCGTGGGCGCGCGCCGAAGCCAAGCCCCGCACCACCGACGTCGGCAAGGTCCAAGCTTGAGGGTTGCGATGGCGGCAGCATCCCGAGTTTTGGCAGCGGCGTGTGTGAGCACGAGAATGAAGGAGAGACCGAGCGGTGGAGGTAGGAGAAAGAGGGCATAGGTGCGGGTGTAAGAGAAGGAGGAGGTGAGGAAGAAGTGAGGCGCCAAATTTGGCAGCCGACCAAGACGGAGGCGGCGAGGTTTAGGCCACGGCCGCGGCGTGCTTGAAGAAGAGAAAGAGGCAGGAAGGGGATCGATCCCCTGTGGCCTGGTGCGGGTGTGTGCGGGCGTGAGATGAGAGAATGAGTGAGAGAAGGGTTGGGGAGATCCCGGAGTGGGCCGGCAGCAAAGGCCAAGCCCAAGTTAAATTGATACCTTTTCCTTTTTCTTTAGAAAGAGAGATAACGACCAGAATGAAAATGTAGAAATTGAATCTCAATTTAAAATAGTGGGTTAATCTCTTAAGTTAAAAATACGTCTTCATTTTTTTAAGAGAAAGAAGATTAGAATAAATATTTGAAACTATAAAGTTTAAACTAAACCCTTAGGCAAATTAACTTGGTTAAAATATTTTTCTCAGTATGGGAGTTACGGATTTTAATTTGAACTACAGATGAATTTCTTAAGCCAATTAAAATAGATGGAGTGATGATATTGATCTTTAAGTAATATAAACCAAAGATTAAATTTATTAATGTTGTTATGTGAAAATTTATGCAAGCTTTAAAAATAACTAAAGCTTGGTTATTCTCTTAAGTAATTCTAAATGTTCAAAGGAATGTTTAAAAGAATTATATCTAAATTCCTTAGAGAATTTTAATATATACTGTTTATCATTTATGCATTGCCATGTCATCTTCATTCATAATTAGAAATTTTCTGGAACAAGTCCTTATCGGACTTTATTGCTTTCTTGCTATAAATCGAAGTTCAGCAAATAGACCCGTCAAACTCCATTTCCTATCCGTTACTAGACAAGTCCAATTTCTTGTTCATATCCGTTAAGAACATTTTACAAAACTTTCCTTCTTGTCTATAACATTCATAAAATAAAAACTGTTTTGATCGCCGATTTTTAGGCGTGATCATGGTGGGTGGTGAAACCCTGGAAATATGCTGAAGGCACATCGAAAGACGGGTTTCATCACACGGATTTGTTCATATAAGGTTAAAGTAATCAATGATTGATTGTGCATAAGCACCATAGAGATCACGCTTACCACATACCCTGTATGGGCGGGGCTGAGCTAAAGTACATTTACCCTAGGTCATACTCCCCTGGGAAGGCAAGGCCTTAGTGGTTGGACGTCGAAGTATCAACTGCTGGGAAGGTGATGTTAGCCGTTGGTGCTATCCACAGTACGTTGGATGCCAGAGTATCATTGTGAGACCGGTAGTCCCTTGCTTATTGTGTGGGACTACGACGGGGGTATGACTGAGCGAGCGGTGAAACAACTCTATGGCCACAGGAGTGTAGATGAGGTTTGGCCACCTTAGATACATGACTGTAGTCATTTGTGGGTGCGGTTACGCACCTCTGTAGAGTGTAAGAAAGTGTGTCTTAGTCACTCTATGTTCCTGGTTGGAACTGCGAACATGACAGAAAAGGGGTCCACCGGGGACCTAGCAGTCTGTGAAACATGAGAACATAGTCTCTTAAGTAAAAGTTGACTCTCTTACCTTACAGAATGCATTGCTTTTGGAGAGCACAACTGTTCTCAGTAGAGATAGGGCATCAAATACCTCTTTGCTATTTCTGGACTTGTTGATTACCTTTTGTACTCATCCCTCTATTCTAATTCCTTTATCTAGCTTGTGAGCCATGACAGATCCAGACATCGTCTATGTCAAGGTCGAAGATGAAGCTTTCAGAAAGCAGACACTGGTGAAGGAGGAAGAAAGAGTCAAATGCTACTTCGACTACCGCGATGAGAATGCTACAGAGTAGGAATATAGGACGAGTGAGTCGAGAGTGATGGATATGAATTTTGCTGTAGCTGTTCGGAAATGGTTTTAAATTCCCCATACTTTTGGGAATGAGTTTATAAGACTTTACTGTGTTCTTTGAGCTTGTAAACTAAGTTTGTAATAAATGGACCGTTGTAATACTTCTGTCATGCTACTCCGTGTGATATGTTATGCATGAGAAGGCACTTCATCTATGATATGTCAAAGACTACCATATTATCCGCAAGGATAGTATGTGGGTCGCCGCAGACAATTCCATCCCGACTCCGATGATGTTGAATATAGAGTTGCGGGCCTCTCCATGGCAACATCGACTCCACCAAAAACCCTCTTTGAGCATTTTAGTGATGAAGAGACGTCTATTTGCTTGATGGCAAAAGGCTCTAAGGTATCATCTCCGAAAAAATCACCTCTTACTATGCTAAATGTTGGTAGTCATCTAGATGATGACAGTGAGGATGATTTGATTAAGAATAACGGGGGCAACCAATATCTTAGATACTTCCATTCCAAACTCATCCCAACCAGGCTGAATAATGGGCGTAACTATCTCTTCTGTGAAATCCTAGAGTCGTCCTTGGTCATGGATATGGCTATTTGAATAGTATGTTAACACTCTCAGAGGTTGTACGACTTCACCCACACGACATGATTCCGTATGATTGCTGAGACTTGCGCTAGCCCTTGAGCACACTTCGTATGATGTGTCAGCAGGGAAATCGTGACAAGAAAGCTCATAAATATTCCCTCAGAAGCCGGAATCCGCCGTAGTGCGATATGCATCCTCATTTGAGACCATACCGCTCCCCGCACGTGCCGAGAAGGAGTCAGACACTATGTTAGGTCAGTAACTGCCTCTCGATGCCTTAGAGCAGAGCATGCAGGCACCTATTCCCCCGGCCCAACCCTTCGCCCACTCCTGGATGCCGGTACCAAAGTTATGAATGCTACTAAACCAGATTGTACCCATTTAAGCATGTGGTCAGATTGTTGTCTCAAGTCAAAGGTGCACATGATGTAGTCCTTAATTAACCAGGGTGGTGGTCCCTTATCTCCCACCACAGATTCACAGAGCCACAAGTCTCTCAACAGCATCTTTCAACACAATCAACTCTAAGCCACACCGTTACAGTTTATCGTCCCCTATTGTTAACAATGCAATGCATTGCCACCCAATGACAACACCTCATCACCTGCCCAACCATTCATGCTCATCATGTTCAACACTCATTTAGTCAAATTATGCTTATGACATGTGATGATAGCTGGGCTAAGCATTCTACTATACCATAATGATTCTACTGTGATCATCTGACCCTAGCCTAGGGTGACAGGGGTAAACAAGTAAACAAGGAGTGACATGAAATAATCATAAGCAAGTATAGGTATTAACTAAACCCAACTATAAGAATTTAATAAACATAGAGCATGCATGTTTGAATAAAGGAAGAATTGAAGAAATGTAGGTTTAACATGATCAAAGTGTCCACTTACCTTGCTATAGCAATGGTACCAACGTTGATGTTTCAAGTCCTTTGTTTCTTTAGCTTTAATAGTCTCCGACTCTTGAAGCTCCAACACGTCAACATCTAATGGGAAAAACAAATGCAAATACAAACAATATTCAATGTAAAATCCGAATAAAATCCAAACTGATAAAGAAAGATGACAGAAGATATGTCTTGAGTTTAGATGAATTCAGGAAGGATAGAGTTGATCAGAGCTAATAGGGAGAAGGATAAACTTTTGGGAGTTAAGCCAAAAGGAGAATAGCTGAGTGGCAAAAGGAACATAGTGCATCTCTCGAATAGATGGAGTACATGGATTCATAAGGTGGATTTCTAAAAGAAAGTTATCGCAAAAAGAAAATAGATTCGATGAATAATAAGTGGAAGGGTAGCTAAGGTTCTCAGAATTGGAATTAATTCCAATTGAGGACACAACAAGTGGATGTTGGTCGATCGACAAAATACACAAAAAGGTGACTGTGCATGATGGATTAGTTTGCCAGAATTAGGGTTTAGGATTGACTCATGGGTACCACTCGTCAATGGTTCAGGAGTGATTATCCTTTGTGGTAGAAGGTTAAACCGAATAGAAAGATGTGATATTACATAGTACGAACAAAGAATTATAATCCTAGAGGAAGATTTGCACCATTGTCTAGCAGTGTTAACGACTAGAAGATTTTTAGAACTAGGTATAGTTCTCGAGGACTTGCAATCATGGCAATGGAAGGTCTATCAGACTATCTAGGCGATTCCCAATCACAGTGGGGGTTCAATCCATCGACGGGTCTTGGGATAGATAGAATAAGTAGAGGTTGTTGGATAGTGGCTTGCTACTTTCCAACACATGGGATCTGCAAGAGAGAGAAAGGACTCTGGACAACAGATAGTCGATGTAGAACTAGGGTTTGGGTTTGACGATCGAGACGGCAGCGTCTGGTTGTATGTGCTAGGGTTAGCTAAATCATGACCAGTAGGGTCTGCATGTTAGTCTATAGGACTAGCAAATAGGTGGGGCTGATGAGAGAGAGGGACAATGACTAGGATTTTAGAATGGATTGGCATCAAACCCAAGGTAGTAGCATAGGGGGCTCCTCCTCCGAGAGTGGTCTTCCCGGCTCAAATGCTTGTGAATGAGCTGACCACGGAGATGGAAGATTTTCCTTTCCAACAATCCAACCATCTCGTTGGCATCATGCTAGGGGGCTGAGCCTCCTGGAGGAGCTCCAAGGGGCAACTCAAAGAATATGCAAGAAATTGTAACATCATTGAGGCACTTACTCCTACTCCACCGCCAAAATGGACAAGCATGCCATTGAATTTCACGGAGGAGGATGCCAAGGGAATATGCTTCATGCATGATGATACCCTCTTTGTAACTACCATGGTGGCCAATTTCAAGCTCATTAAGATCCTTGTCGAGGTGGAATTTCGACGGATATCTTGTACCTCCACCTTCTAAAACCACAAGGGGGTTATGGGGATGATTCGCTAGAACCGTCGTTCTACCCACTAAACATTTTCATACCAGGAAAAGCTATTCAACCGCTTGGTCAAATTGAGCTTCTCATGACCTTCAAGACTACGAGAGTCACTGGATGGAGCCCGTACGCTTCAACGTGGTGGACATGGAATCATCCTTCGATGCCACAATAGGAAGAACCACTCTCAACCGCTTGTGTGGCCATGCACCAAAACTTCTTATGCCTCAAGATCCTAGTGTTGCAAGAACCCATCACGGTGCGTGGAGAGCAAAACCTGGAACACAAGGTGCTTCAATTCCCTGAGGTGAAGCACACCGTCAAGAAAATGCCCACCAAGAGTGTCAACCCCCGTTTTAGCACCGAAGGACCCCCCATGGTTCCGCTCTGGAGATTAACGCTGTCGACGATTGGTGAACCGGCGATCTTACGGTACTCGCGAGATGATGATTACTGGGGGGTAGGGACCTCTAGGGCCCAAGCGCCAAGAGATCTGACAGCAGGGGACAGCCGTTTTTATACAGGTTCGGGCCTCCCTCAGGATAATAACCCTATGTCCTGTTGCTATATATTGATCGGGAACACGCTTTACAATGGGGGTGTGTGTTAGTGGCTATCCTAGGCCTAATCGTAGACTAATTCTAGCTAATCCTCCGGGCTCGACTCCTTCGAGACTACGGGTCTTCTAGAGCTTCGCCTGCCGGATCTGCGACTAGATTGACTTGTTAGACCTAGCCTGACCTAATTGGATCTGCTGCGACCTCTTCTGTCCTATTCTTCTTTTCTCCCCCCTCCCCTATGGGATTGCTGATCCTTATATAGGGGGTTCCAGGGGTCGTACTGGACGTGGACTCACGCCCGAGTAGGACTCCGGCCTCCTTAGATGTCGGGATTGACTTCCTAATCTAATGGGAGTCTTCC
Organism: Stipa capillata; assembly: GCA_019208055.1. NCBI lineage: Eukaryota > Viridiplantae > Streptophyta > Magnoliopsida > Poales > Poaceae > Stipa > Stipa capillata. The sequence goes on from JAGXJF010004358.1 coordinate 7,818, forward strand.
CTCCTCTAGAGGGGTTACCTTATCTCTCGAGGATCCTTAGTCGGATACGCTGTACCTTCCTAAAGTCTCGGGAAACTGTACACGGATACCCCTAATACGCGGGATACCCTACTATTCATCATCAAACACTGAAGCCTCCCAATGGAGGAGAATCAAAGCAAGTCCACCTCTTTGGCGACGGAGACATGCGTACAATGAAGATATGAGCAGACCTCCCAATGGAGCTTCAAGAAAACCCAGTCACCCTCCCCAAGTAAAACTCTGACCACTTCGCTTGCTCGCTCGCCAACATGGAAGGTGTCTCACATGAAGATATGAAGTAGCATCTTGTTGTCGAGCCCGACTGTGCCCCAGCGACGTAGAAACTCTAGAAGCTATCCCTCGAGAGAAGCAACACCATTAGAAAAAAAGTCAAAGAACTCATCAAGGTCAGTCTCACCCGAGAGGTGGAGCACCCCAAATGGTTGGCCTACCCGGTTTGAATCAAGAAGGTGAACGGGAAGTGGTGCATGCACAAGGAATTCACCAAGCCCGATAAGACGTATTTGAAGGAAAGCCATCCTCTCCCATGGATTGACCAATCACTCGATCCGCCATCATGGATGTCACCCTTCATCCAAGCCATCAAAGGCGAACCGATGATAAAGATAACTGGCAGGTCCACACGCCATCAATATAATCCAAAAGTGTGAAGCGTGCCAAAAGACGGCAAAATTCACCCATGCGCCAGTCATCATGCTCAAGAACACCTCAATCACATGGTTATTTGCCCGATGGGAAATGGATCTCTTGGGATCATTCATACCAACCAAAGGAGGCTACCAACACATGCTGGTGGCAATCAATTATTTCACCAGGAGAGTTGAAATCGAGCCACTTGCACCTATCACCACATGGAAAGCACAAAACTTATTCTGGAAACACATTACCGTTGACAACAAAACTCAACTTGACACTTCATCATTTAGAAAGTTCTCAAGAGAACTACCCTGCACTTCGCCTCCATTGCCTACCCCAAGAGCAACAGGGAACAAGCCAATGGACTTATTCTCCAATGCCTTTGTTGCCGCATCAAGAACAACTCCATCAAGAAAGGAACATTGGCCGTAGCTCGAAAGCATAATCTGAGGGATGCACATCACCGTCAGCCACTCCACTAGGCATATGTCTTTCCCTTTGGTGTATGGAGCTAAAGCTTTACTACCAGCCAAAGTCGAGCACCATTCCTTCCATGTTAAGATGCTTCGTGAAGCCACCCCGCTCAACTTCACAAAAAATGAAGAGCACCACCAAGCCGAAGTAAAGTTCATTGAGGAGGCACTAGATCAAACCCTCATTAGGCATGGCACACACGAGCTTCTATAACACCAGGGTAAAGAAGGGGGCATTCTCCCAAGAAGACCTAGTAGGCAAAGAAAGGTTCTCGACCCCCAATCACAAGGCAAGCTCCATGCTAAGTGGGACAGCCCAAATGACATATCCGCTGGGATCCGAAGCCTATCACCTACCCACCATGAAGGACGAATTCCTAGGCCATGCCTGGAACAAAGATAAGCTCCGCAAGTTTCATAACTCTCTATAAAAGTGCCATTTGCAGCCAATGCCTCCTGAAGCTTATTCTCCGCCACCTGAAGAGTTAAAAGTGTCGTCCATGACCAACACCTTTCGAGGCTTGTATCCTCTGCTAGGAGAAGTGAAAAGTGAATGAATTGCGAGCTCCCATGAATCAGTTCTTCTTGCCTCTGCGCCTGAGATGCAAGTGAAGCTACACGCCACTAGAGCTCGCCTTTCTCTTTCTTCCATGCAAGAGATGTAGTTAAACCACATGAGCCATTTCACCTCCTTCATGTTCGAGAAAAGAAGGACTAACCACGCGCTGCCTAGGGCCCGTCGTTTACCTTCCTTTGTGCCATGAGGCAACAAACCATGCGTCTTTGTATTGTGTTCCTCTTTTTTTAAGAAGACGCCATCATCAAGAAACCACCTGAGGCCTACTCGCTTGAATAGCACAAATGATGCATGGGGCCCTAAAGAATAACCCGTTGTGGCTCTCTATGGTGGCCAACACGCCTCTGACCCAGGGTGCTCGGTGACTACCAAGGAACTTCCTTGGTACAAGGGCTACACTGAACTAGTTATCCATGGCCCTAGGCACCAGCCGAGTCATGCAAGTGGCGAAAAAATCCTAAAGTAGAGAAGACTGTGGCTCTCTACGGCGGCCAACATGCCTCTGAATCAGGGTGCTCGGCAACTACCCAAGAAAGATTTATGATGATGAATACTATGGTATCCCGCGTATTAGGGGTATCCGTGTACAGATCCCCGGGACTTTAGGAATGTACGACGTATCCGGTGAGGATCCCTGGACGACAAGGTAACCCCTCTCAGGAAGGGAAGACTCCCCTTAAACTAGGAAGTCAATCCCGATGTTTAAGGAGACCAGAGTCCTACTCGGGCGTAAGTCCACGTCCAGTACGACCCTGGGAACCCCCTATATAAGGATCAGCAATCCCATAGGGGAGGACAGGTCTTTCTAGTCGCAGCACAAGCAGCATAGGATCTCAGGAGGCGAAGCCCTAGAAGACCCGCTGCCTCGAAGGAGTCGAGCCCGGCGGTTTAGCTAGATTAGTCTACGATTAGGCCTAGGGTAGCCACTAACATACACCCCCTATTGTAAGCGTGTTCTCCATCAATATATAGCAACAGGACGTAGGGTTATTATCCTGAGGGAGGCCCGAACCTGTATAAAAACGGCTGTCCCCTGCTGTCAGAGCTCCTGGCACTTGGGCCCTAGAGGTCCCTACCCCCCCAGTAATCATCACTCCACGAATACCGTAAGATCGCCGATTCACCGATCGTCGACAGATGGCGCCGACCGTGGGGACCTCTCCGGACCAAGCCGTCCAGGAGGAATCAGAGTCGGCAGGACGCGCAACTAAGCTCGATCAGATCCCAGCGCCGGTTGCACAGCCCTCACCGGTTTTGACCGAGGAGGAAGCAGCAAACCCGGCAGGAAAACCGATCGCAATCTCGCCCCGTACTGGGTACTCGGACCAGGGTTTCTACGACAACTTTGGCCCTATGGACCCGTACCCGTTACGGATCGAGTGGATTTCGGAGAGTACGCCCCTGGAGAGGACTCGGATGGCGAAGCAGATCACTTCAGAGCCGAGTGCGCCAGGGCCTTCAGCGGGAAGTTGGTCTTGAACGACGACTTCCCGGCAGGAACGACCAGCCCCATGGTTGGAATTTCTCCTGTAAACTCTGATCGTGAGAACGATCAAGATCTTACCCACGTCGCGTCCGATGAGGACAACGTGATGGAATACGAGTACACATCGTCAGCCAAGGACCTCGAATGGTACTCGCGATCGACGATGGTCGAGAAGACCTCGAAGATCAGAATCTGCCCGGGGGCTCGCAGCAGCACAATGCAATGGCTGCCTCCCACATGAACGGGGGCTTACCCGCCGCCGGGGAAAGAACTCCTCGCCGGAACGGAGACCCGCCTGCCGCTGTGGAGAGATCCCCCCGGGAACGAGGGAGTACATGTCCCGAACTGCTCGAAGACTTGCGGAAGTGCGCAATCTGCTGTCACAGCCTCCCGTGGCGGATTTATCGACACCCGCGGGTGTGCAGTGGCTGCAACGGCTGGGGGCTGACCTCCAAGAGGCTCAGAACCAGGCCGAGTCTTCTCGAGCCCAATCGGTGACCCGTAGCTCTACTCGGGTGAACACCCCTCCTCCGCTAGAAGAACGCGATCGGGAGGGACGACACCCCAGGAACAGGTCTCCTCAGGAGGAGCCACTGGTTGACCTCCGAGAACAGCTCGACAAACGCCGCCGCCAAAGGCGCCAACAGGAGCAACAGCCTTCTCGGAGAGACCACGTACAAAACGCCAGTGCTCGGGGCCGAACCTCGACCTCGAATAGCGGCGAGAATGCACCTTATCGGGGGGCCTTCAGTGGATGCCAGGCGCTATCCCAGGAACTCCGTCAGGTACGCTGGCCTTCTCGTTTCAAGCCCGGCTCGCTAGAATCGTACGACGGAACCACGAATCCCGTGGAATTCCTTCAGATCTACACCACCGCGATCGAGGCAGCCGGCGGGGACGAGAAGGTTATGGCCAACTATCTTCCTACCGCCCTCAGAGGAGCCGCTAGGACGTGGTTGACGAATCTACCCCCAGGAACTATCCGTTCGTGGGGACAGCTATGCGACATGCTGCTCGGGAACTTCCAAGGTACCTTCCCAAGACCTGGTCGGGTCGACGATCTATTCCTTGTCGTCCAGCGACCAGACGAGACCTTCCGAGAGTTTACCAAGAGGTTTAGTGCTGTCCGCAACACTATCCCTGAGATAACGGACTCGGATGTCATCCGCGCCTTCACTCGGGGCAGCAGAAACGAGATGTGCACGCACGACCTGATCATGCGGCCACCGAAAACCACCAGGCAACTCATGGATCTGGCCGAGAAGGCCGCTTGTGCGGAGGAAACCCTGCGCTATATCAAACAACAGCGGGGTGAGTCGACCAGTTCTCCCCTCCGGACGAAGGGCGATTCGCGTAAAACTAAACGCAAGAAGAAACCCTCCGGAGGGAACAAGGAGAAAAGGATCAGAGCCGACGAGGTAATGGCCGAGATCTCCGAGAAGCGCACCTGGTGACCACGCCCCAAGGATAAACCTACCACATCCTCCGACAAGTCGTCCAAGCCCTGGTGCGATTTTCATCAAACCGACTCACATGATCTGCGACAGTGTCGCATCTTCAAGAAGTATCTTCGGGAAGAAAGAGAGAAGTTCCGCGAGGAGAATCCTCAGGTCGCTAACAACAGTTGGGAAACGACCTCCGACGACGATGACTCCACCCCTGAGCCTTTCCAGGGGCACGTCAGAGCAATCGAGCACATATTCGGGGGCTCAACCTCTTACGAATCCAAGAGGCAATACAAGGCGATCGCCCGAGAAGTTCTCGCGAGTGTACCGCGAGTTCCTCGAGCGGTCAAGTGGTCCGAGGTCACGATCTCTTTCGACCAGACCGATTGCCCCGAAAATTGCGCTCGGCCGGGACGGTACCCAATCGTGGTCGAGCCAACGATCAACAACTGCCGAGTAGGGCCGCGTATTAATAGATGGAGGGAGCTCCCTCAATATCCTATTCGCCAACGCCCTCGACGCAATGCAAGTGCCACGATCGTCTGTTCAGACGGTAACGCACGCTTTTCACGGTATCGTCCCGGGCTCATCGGCCACGCCGATCGGGCAAGTTACGCTCCCGGTTACCTTCGGTACACCGGAGAACTTCCGAACAGAGAAGATCCTGTTCGATGTGGTCGATTTCGAAACAGCATACAATGCTATCTTGGGGCGTCCCTACTTTGGCCAAGTTCATGGCAGCTACGCACTACGCCTACCAGTGCATAAAGATGCCTGGCCCAAAAGGTGTCCTCACGATAAAGAGCTCCCCCTAGAGAAGCACTCCTCTGCGACAAGCGCAGCCTCGACCTCGCAGAGCAGCACCTACCCTCTAACCAGGACGCCAGCGTAGCGGCTCCCGCCACCACGTTGTCGAGACCACTTCCACGGCTACGAGCGACAACTTCAGAAAGTACCCCCTCCAAGTCGGAGAAAGAGTTTCCACGACTAAGTCGAACGGGAGAAACAGGGCCTTCCCCTCGACAGGACAACGGTTCCTCGGGAGAAGCCGCCCGATCCAGGTCGCTCGTGCCAGCTGTAGAAAGGTCGCGTCCCTTAGAGAGTCCCGTGCAAACACCTTCGGTAAGATCGCATGACCGTCGCCTCCTCATCAGCAGGTTCCAAAGTTGCACCAGCTCCAGCCCTTAAAGATCGTCAAGCTACGAACAAGTCGATGATAAGACGCTCCGGGCGCCGCCGCCCAGCACGCGCACTCAACAAAGTTTCGTCAGCGGGTCACGACAAAAGGACGAGAGTCTCTGGGGCAACCGGCGATAAACTGAATGAGGAGGGGACGGCTTAGTTTTTCTTAAATTTCATAGAGTTCCTTTTTTCTTACAGTAGCCTGTAAAAGACACAATTTTGAAGTATACCAAGTCTCTAGTTCAATGTTTTTTCATTATTAATTATCTCAGACTGCCTATCCGAGATATCTCTCGAAAAGGCAGTCGGGGGCTGGATAAGAATACGGCAAGTTGGTGTACGAGTACGAGTACCGACTTCTTCGACCCGCACAAGGGAAAAGGATTTTGCGCTATAACTGTTAGGGACGCGAGGAAAACCCCTTAACGCGTTTGTAGGTGACAGGGGAGCCACTGAGCCCCCCACCTGACCAGACCTAAGGCCTGGTTGACTAAGCTCCCCAGTTTTCGTAGCAATGTATCCCTGACCTCGAGTAAAGGAAGAGAAAGAGGTACGAGTACGACTAGATCAACAGAACCCGTACGCTTATTCACGTCTTCGACTACTTGGAACAGAAGATACCTCGGGTAGAGTGAAATGTTGCTAACCGGACAAGCGTAGAATTTATTAGCCAAACACCGGAGTCTTCCCTCAACAGAGGAATGCGGAGGTGCTGCCATGGCCACGACAAGCTGTACGAAAGACCTCTTATCGCGTTTACTGATGACGAGGAGCCACGGAGCCCTCCATCCGACTAAACCTAAGGACTGGTCGATCACAGCAAGAACGACCTACGATACTATTCGTATTCCTACATCGAAGGGAGGCAAAGGGCATTGGCTCCGACTAAAGTCTACGCTTGCATCCGACAAGGTTTCTGATGACGAGTAGTACTGTATCCCGTGTGTTCAGGGTATCCGTACGTAGTTCCCCGAGGCTTTAGGAAGGTACCACGTATCTGATAAGTATCCTCGGACGATAAGGTAACCCCTTTCAGGAAGGGAGACTCCCCTTAAACTAGGAAAGTCAATCCCAATGTTTAAGGAAGCCAGAGTCCTACTCGGGTGTAAGTCCACGTCCGGTACGACCCTGGGTACCCCCTATATAAGGATCAGCAATCCCATAGGGGAGGACAGGTCAATCTAGGTCAAGTCAGATCCAATAGATTCAACTAGTCACAGCTCAAGATCCCAGGAGGTGAAGCTCTAGAAGACCCACAGTCTCGAAGGAGTCGAGCCTGGAGGATTAGCTAGGATTAGTCTACGACTAGGCCTAGGATAGCCACTAACATACACCCCCATTGTAAAGCGTGTTCCCGATCAATATATAGCAACAGGACGTAGGGTTATTATCCTGAGGGAGGCCCGAACCTGTATAAAAACGGCTGTCCCCTGCTGTCAGATCTCTTTGGCGCTTGGCCCCTAGAGGTCCCTACCCCCCAGTAATCATCATCTCGCGAGTACCATAAGATCGCCGGTTTACCAATCGTCGACAGATGGCGCCGACCGTGGGGACCTCCCCGGACCAAGTCGTCCAGGAAGAATCAGAGTCGGCAGGACGCGCAACTAAGCGCGATCAGATCCCAGCGCCGGTTGCACAGCCCTCACCGGTTTTGACCGAGGAGGAAGCAGCAAACCCGGCAGGAAAACCGATCGCAATCTTGCCCCGTACTGGGTACTCGGACCAGGGTTTCTACGACAACTTTGGCCTTATGGACCCGTACCCGGATACGGATCGAGTGGATTTCGGAGAATACGCCCCTGGAGAGGACTCGGATTGCGAAGCAGATCACTTCAGAACCGAGTGCGCCAGGGCCTTCAGCGGGAAGTTGGTTTTGGACGACGACTTCCCGGTAGGAACGACCAGCCCCATGGTTGGGATTTCTCCTGCAAACTCTGATCGTGAGAACGATCAAGATCTTACCCACGTCGCGTCCGACGAGGATAACGTGATGGAATACGAGTACACATCGTCCAGCCAAGGACCTCGAATGGTACTCGCATCAACGATGGTCGAGAAGACCTCGAAGATCAGAACCTGCCCGGGGGCTTACAACACCGAAGCCCGACGAGATCGTTCAGCAAGACCTCCACCGCAACTACGAGCGACGACTTCAGAAAATACCCCCTCCAAGTCGGAGAGCAGGTTCTACGACTAGTTCGGAACCGGGGCAAAAAGGGTTTTCTCCTCAGCAGGACAACGGCTCCACATGAGAAGACGCCCGATCCAGGTCGCTCGAGTTAGCAATAAAGAGATATTCGAGTCCCCTTAGAGAGTTCCTCGTGCAAGCACTTTCGGTAAGATCGCACAATCATCACCCCTCCGACCGCCAGTCCGTCTCAGGTTGCGCCAGCTCCGACCTCGAGTCGTCAAGCTATGAACAAACCGATGATAAGACGCTCCGGGCGCCGTCGCCTAGCACGCGCACTCGACAAGCTTTTTCAGCGGGTCACGACAACAGCACGAGAGTTTCTGGTGCAACTAACGACGACTCGAGAGGAGGTGATGTTTTTACTTCTAGTTTTTCCTAGCAGTTTTTTCTTATAGTAATGTATAAATGATGCTTCAGTCAGTTCACAGTTTTTTAAATATCAAGTTCCTAGTTCGATATTTATTTTTTCAGACTGCCTATCCGAGAAACTTCTCGAATAAGACAGTCGAGGGCTGGATAAGTATGTGGCATCAAGCGAAAAACTGGCGTACACATGCACGTACCGACAACCCAACCTAAGCAAAGGGGAAAGGGGTCTGCGCTGCGACCGTCTGGGATGAGAGGAAAGCCCCTTAACGTGTCTACAGGTGACAGGGGAAGCCACTGAGCCCCCCACCTGACTAGACCTAAGGCCTGGCCGACCAAACTCCCCGGTTCCCGCAACAAAGTTCCCCGACTCCGAGCAAGGGAAGAAGAGAAGGTACGAGTATGACTAGGCCAACAAAATCGTACGCTTACCGGCCACCCCGACTACTTTGAACAGAAGGCGTCCCGGATAGAGTGCAATGTCATCAGAGCAAGGGTTACGAGAGGTTCACTAACTAGCGTCCAATACCCCTTCGACAAGGGAACACAGGTTGCTGCTATGGCTATGACAGACTGTACGAAGACCCCTTATCGTGTTTACTGATGACGAGGAGCCTCTGAGACCTCCATCCGACTAAACCTAAGGCCTGGTCGATCGCAGTCAGCAGCATACGGCGCAACTCGTAAGCCTAAGTCAAGGAAGGTGTACGTGAAGTTCGACTAAATCCTCGAGAATCTTTGCATCTGACAACATTCACGATGCAGTTATTTTCAAAAGTGATCAACTTTCAGAAAACAAAACACACAGATTAAGCACAGTTACTAATCCAAAAGTGTTAAGTCAGTTTAGCAGGCTATCTGCATTCAGCCATTCGAGACCTCTTCGCCTCAAAATCGGTTCCCCCTCCGACTGGACCAATCGCTCCTCTAGGTCCCGGACAAAGCGAGCAAAAGGCAAAAGGTTAGTTTTAGTAAAAGCAAATTACGACTAACGTTTTCAGTTGTTGGTTATATCTAGAAGCGCCGCGACCAGGGCTAGACCTTCGCCCAAGTCGGACAACAGGCGTCCTGAGCTAGGGGCTCAATGAACTCCACAGCCGACTAGCCCCATGCTGGAACTAACTTCCCCGGCCGAAGAATGTCTGCAGTATGCACTGCGGATTGACTTCCCGGCCATGAATAACATGACCGAGCATGAGGGTTTGCTTGCCGGTCTCTGAGTCGTTTCCGCACTTGGTATCCGCCGCCTACTCGTGAGTAGGGACTCACAGCTGGCAGCGAGACAAGTGTCCAAGGAATGTCAGACCTTAGACCAGAACATGGCAGTTACCGAGCAGAGGTGAGGAAGCCGGAGAAGAAATTCATCGGACTCAAAGTACGATGCATCCTAAGAAAGGATAACTGCCGAGCCGATAGTCTTGCCCGCCTGGCGTCCTCACGATCTCTATGTCCACCCGGGACCTTTGCAAAAAGGATTTCGACGCCGTCCATTGCTTCTAACGAACCGGTGGACGAAGGAATGGCCGCCCTCAGAACAGAGCACCATTCAAGGACGTCACCAGGTATTGACGCTCCAAGGAGAGTAGCGGGTCGGCTCGTTGCTCCCCTCGGTCTTGAAGATTCGTGGATAGAAACCATCTGCATGTACCTTCTCGATCGAACTACGCCTGAGGACGATACGCTTTCCGAGCAAACTGCCCGGCGCGCCAGGATGTATTCCCTGGTCGATGGGGCTCTCTACCGACGAGGGGCTCACGGAGTGCTCATGCGGTGTATCCCTCAGACGCAGGGTATAAGATTACTCGAAGAGATCCATGGAGGGGTGTGCGGGGCACATGCATCTTTCCGAACCCTGGTCGGAAAGACCTTTAGACAAGGATTCTATTGGCCGACAACCCTACATGACGCGAGCGAGTTAGTGAAGCGATGCCGTCAGTGTCAATTTCACGGTAGACGCATTCACCAGCCCGCTCAAGCATTGCAGACGATTCCCTTGTCGTGGCCCTTCATGACACGGGGCTTGGGTATTCTGAGGCCCTTCCCGGTCTCGCCCGGGGGCTACAAGTTCCTGTTCGTCGCAATTGACAAGCGCGCTGCGGTTTCGCTAATGTCAGCGGTACAGTGGCACAGAAAAATGAGAGAAAGATTCTTCATCACCACGCGAATTTTCCGCCACGATGGTTCCGTTTCCTAGAAATATGCCAGGCGAACGCGTGTCCGTGATCGACGGATCAGATCAGATTAGAAAGGCATTCTGGATTTTTCCAAGGGATTGTTCCGATAAGGTTCTTGCGACTACTCGGTAGAGGTTGAGTCTACTCGGAGGAGTCATCGACAAGGACTACTCGGGTCGCCTACTCGGGATTATTCCCCGACAAGGGCAGATTTTCCAACCAAACCATCTTGACCTCACTTCACGTACTGATGGGGGGCTTGATGACGAGTAGTATTGTATCCCGTGTGTTCAGGGTATCCGTACGTAGTTCCCCGAGGCTTTAGGAAGGTACCACGTATCTGATAAGGATCCTCGGACGATAAGGTAACCCCTTTCAGGAAGGGAGACTCCCCTTAAACTAGGAAAGTCAATCCCAATGTTTAAGGAAGCCAGAGTCCTACTCGGGTGTAAGTCCACGTCCGGTACGACCCTGGGTACCCCCTATATAAGGATCAGCAATCCCATAGGGGAGGACAGGTCAATCTAGGTCAAGTCAGATCCAATAGATTCAACTAGTCACAGCTCAAGATCCCAGGAGGTGAAGCTCTAGAAGACCCGCAGTCTCGAAGGAGTCGAGCCCGGAGGATTAGCTAGGATTAGTCTACGACTAGGCCTAGGATAGCCACTAACATACACCCCCATTGTAAAGCGTGTTCCCGATCAATATATAGCAACAGGACGTAGGGTTATTATCCTGAGGGAGGCCCGAACCTGTATAAAAATGGCTGTCCCCTGCTGTCAGATCTCTTTGGCGCTTGGCCCCTAGAGGTCCCTACCCCCCAGTAATCATCATCTCGCGAGTACCGTAAGATCGCCGGTTTACCAATCGTCGATAGTTTCACAAAAGCAGATTAGACAAGGTTTCGAAAAACCAACAAAACACACAAGTTATCGCACAGTTACTAACCACTGTATTTACATGAAAGTATGCTATTACAGAGTCCTACTCTAGGCCAGGCGCCTGGCCTCGATCGCCAAAGGCGTCCGCCGCTTCCTGCACAGCGTCGAGAGGCTTCTCTTCCTCGCCCTCTGGCAGGTCGGCAGCAAGCGCCTCCAGGGATAAGTCCGGGTGCCTGCGCCTCAGAAGAGCCAAAGCAAAGGCCAGGGCGTCGCGTACACCTTGCCAGAGCTCGTCTTCGAGAAGCTTCCCGACGGTAGGCTTCAGCTGGGAGACGGACGCCATCAGATCTACTAGGCGGTTGGCCGGAGCAAGGTCCGGGGGGACAACGACGCCTACTTCGCCCAGCGCCTTCTCGAGTGTGCCCAAGGCCCGCTCGTGGTCTTCCTCCAGTTTTCCCGCGTAGGACTGACTCCTTTGCAGGGAAGACTCCGCGTCCGAGAGGCGTGCCTTCGAGGCCAAAAAATCAGCCTCGACCGCCGCCCGCTGCTTCTTGGAGTCCTCAAGGCGCTTCCGCAGCTCCTCGTTCTCCGCCCGCCATCTCCCGGACTCGTCGAGGCGCTTCTTCAACTCCTCGTTCGCCAAGTCCAGTTCCGCACGGGCCTTCTCGAGTGGAGCGACCCGGGAGATAGCGAGCTGAAAAAGAACAGGTTAGTACGAGCATAGTAAATTTACCTTATCACTAATCTCCCTTACATTACCTGCAGCAAGGAGGTTAGGCTAAGACTTTCTGGCGCCGAAGAACCCGAAGGCACGGCCTGCTCGACCAGGACCAACTCCGACTCCAGCGCCGGGGACTGCTGCTGCTCAGTAGGAGCCGGCGACGACTCCGGCGGGGGGGTCCCCTGCTCGACAAGGGCCGGTGCCGACTTCGGCGCCGGGGGCTGCTGCTCGGCTTCCGCCCTAGTCGGGGTCCTGGCGGGAAGGATCGACACACTAGTCGCCAAAGTGATCAAGTCAAGCCTTCAGCAAGGTGAGTCAAAAGAAAAAGGCGGCAAAGGAGAACTGACCTCGAGCGTTTCCCTGCTAGAGGAGGCTTCCTTGCCAAGGCACCCGAATCTCGCTTGCTAGAAGCCAGCGACGCCTTCCCCTTGTCCGCCGCGGTCTCTTCCCCGAGAACGGTCGTGGGAGGGGGAGTTGGTTCCTTGGGAAGGGGGTTGCTCGCTCCGGACTGTCCGACACATCCATCCCTATGTTTACCATTCAGGAAAGAATATGAAAAAAGAATAGTCGGGCGAGAATTCAAACCTGCGGTTGAGGATCCCAGGCAGGAGAACCCGTCAAGGCGACCTCCGCCCCCGCCTCAATTGCGGAAGGACCTCCCTCCCTCGTCTCGGAGGGCGGCGGGGCCATGTCGAACATCTCAACGTCATCATCCTGAGCGGGGACGCCAGCTCTTTCGGCCTCCGAGTCAGGATCCCTGCGGCCTACTCGCTGCGGAAGAAGATCCCGAGGGCCCTCTGTAAGGCTACTCGGACGAACCCAAACTAGACAAGGAGATAAGATGGACAACTCACCGAGAGTACTTCCCGTCGGCTGTCCGAGCTCTGCTTCAAAAGAGGCAGGGGCACGTCTGTACGCCCGCCTTGGGGGGATTGCTCGAATAGGTTGTTTAACCTACTCTGAAGCTCTCCCTGGGGCAACTCTGCTTGGCACGACAAGGAAGAGGTACGTAAGAAGTCTTGTCAATTGAGTTGGCACGGAGGTAGTCGCGATACTTACCCGTGTCGAAGTCCCTTGTCTGGTCTTGGTTCTCCGGAACCGCCCAGGCCGGCTCAACCCTCGACCGGAGAGGGCTTATCCGGCGTCGAAGGAAATCCTCCGCGACATCCCACGCCGACAAGCCTTTGGCGGCGAGATTGGCGATGTCGTGGATGAGCGCCTGGAGGTGCTTAGTCTCCTTCGGGGCCTCCCCCCAGCTCTTGGCCGCAAGAGGGGCGAGTCCGCGGTAGGTGAGCCCGGAGTTCGGTGGGGAGCTGGCAGTAGAACCACCGACCATGCCAGCCCGACCATGATGATTTCCAGGAGGAAGCGATGTAGGCATCCTTCCTCCCTTCTCGAAGACGGAATCCGGCGCCGCCGACGACTCCTGCGCCACTGCCCTTCATCCGGCGGAGGTTGTAGAAGTACCTCCAGAGCTCCAGGCTCGGCCTAATGCCGAGGTAGGCTTCGCATAAATGCGCGAAGACCGCCAGCATTAGGACCGAGTTCGGGTTGAGATGAATCAACTCGATCCCGTAGAACTGGAGCGTGAGGAGGAAGAAATGCGAAGGTGGAAATTGAAATCCACACCTGAAGAAATCCGCGAAGACGACGATCCAGTCCGTATCGGGGCTGGGAACCGTCTCCCTCGCGGCCCCCCGGAAAGGCACGAATACCTCCGGGAGGATCACCTCATCCGCCACAAGCTTCTCCAAGGCGGAGGAGTCCATCACCGAGACCTCGAATTCAGGAATGGCGGGGGTCGTCTCCCCCGGAGCTTCTCCCAACTCCTTCGTGGGCTCGGGAGACTTCTTCGCGGCGCTCTTCTTGCCCATTTTCGTCGATCGACCGAAAGAGGATGGAGGCGAGGGTTTTGGCAGAGGCGCGAGGAAGAAGATGAGGGAAGCAAGAAGGCTAGGAGGCGGAGAACAATGCGGGCAAAACCCCATTCTTGGACTCCTAAAGATTTAAACCTTCGCCGGAGCCGAGCGTGGTTTACGGCACGATCAATTCCATCGCATTTAATGCGGACAGTTGCTTTTTCCGCATACAGGGCATTGTGCGGGAAAAAGAGGGTCTGACAACCCACAACGAGCGCGCCATGGTTCAGCACATGTTAGCGGCACAATGGCGCAGAGAGAGAAAAAATTCTTCATCACCACGCGAAATTTCTGCCACGATGGTTCGGTTTCCTAGAAATATGCCAGGCGGACGCGTGTCCGTGATCAACGGATCAGATCTGATCGGAAAAGCATTCTGGATTTTCCAAAGAATTATTCCGATAAGGTTTCTATGACTACTCGGTAGGGATTGAGCCTACTCGGGGAGTCATCGACAAGGACCACTCGGGTCGCCTACTCAGAATTTTTCCCTGACAAGGGCAGATTTTCAACAAAACCATCATGACCTCACTTCACGTATTGATGGGGGGCTTGATGATGAATAGTACGGTTTCCCGCATATTAGGGGTATCCGTATACAGAATCCCGGGACTTTAGGAAGGTACAACGTATCCGATAAGGATCCCCGGACGACAAGGTAACCCCTCTAAGGAAGGGAAGACTCCCCTTAAACTAGGAAGTCAATCCCGACGTTTAAGGAAGCCAGAGTTCTACTCGGGCGTGAGTCCATGTCCAGTACGACCCTGGGAACCCCCTATATAAGGATCAACAATCCCATAGGGGAGGACAAGTCTTTCTAGTCGCAGCACAAGCAGCATAGGATCTCAGGAGGCGAAGCCCTAGAAGACCCGCTGCCTCGAAGGAGTCGAGCCCGGCGGTTTAGCTAGATTAGTCTACGATTAGGCCTAGGGTAGCCACTAACATACACCCCCCATTGTAAAGCGTGTTCTTCGTCAATATATAGCAACAGGACGTAGGGTTATTATCCTGAGGGAGGCCCGAACCTGTATAAAAACGGCTGTTCCCTGCTGTCAGAACTCCTGGCACTTGGGCCCTAGAGGTCCCTACCCCCCAGTAATCATCGTTCCACGAATACCGTAAAATCGCCGATTCACCGATCGTCGACACTTTTAATCTTATACTCAATTTTAAAAGGACATCTATTTTGAAACGGAAGGAGTAGTACTAAGTAAGTTCCAGTGCTATATATGTAAATGTTTTGTGGTACTAATTAAGTTGTAATGCAATGCTAAATGTGTGATCAAATGATAGAAGTAGGGAAATTATAGTTTGAATGTGAGAAGTATGAGGCAATCTCACCATTTGAGGTGCAAGGTGAGAAGAACAGACTAAATAAGCTATGTCTACGTCCAACTGGCCCAACCTTTACTTTGGTGTAGGCAACCAAACAGTATTCCTACGTGGGGCGGGCTAGCTTGATGCAATCAACCAAACAAGTCTACCTGGGTGGGGAAGACGCCCACGGCGACAGAGGACCGACACGGCGCAGACAAGGAAACACGGACGGGGCGCGCACGCACGCCAGTACGCCACAGGCAGGAATAGCTAGCTGGTCAGCGCTCGCGGGTACCGCGGGGGCGCATGCCCAGCCCAACCGTGCAAGCCATCGTGCGCCCGCCCCCAATTTTAAGCGGCAGCCTTGCTTGCTGCAGCCGCTCAACGCATCACGCAACCAACCTGCTTTTTACGTGCCGCCCCTGCGGAACGCCTCTCCTTCCCCCCGCACCGTTTCGATCCGGGTGTAATCCACTGGGGAAGATTAAGTTAAACCTGGTTATGTCCGTACAGGCAATGGAAGCTTCTTTCCTTTTGCCAACATACTCACATGCAGGTACTGTGGTATTTGTTTAGACAGGAACATGGCAATGCTAATGGCATCAATAACATGCATGGATCTGCGAAAAGCCACTACTATATTTTGCAGCCATCAGACTCTGGCCATCATGGGCATCGTGGCAAACACACACACAAACACATAAACAATGACGTCTGATCTGATGCTGTAAAATAAATAAATTAATGCATGTTGAAGCCACATCGAAACTCACTAAAAGCGGCTGAAACTTCTTTAAGTTCTTTTATTCATTCATATGAACGTGAGACGTACGGTACTGGAAAGCAAACCATGGTGGCACAAAGTAGGTACAACAACGGCGCAATATCATCTAATTATCGCCTTGGATCGATTGCTTGCCACCAGTTTCAGTGAGTAGATCTTCTTTCCAACCACCTGAAACCCAGTAGTGTGGTTTGACACAATCTCTTCCATCGCGTCAATCACTCGGCTCAGACCTTTGCTGCCGCATCATCTGGCTCTTGAGCCTCCTTGTCCTGCAGCTCCAGGACAGGTTTACTGGCACCTATCTTGTTCCCGTCATCTTTTTCCTCCATCCGTTTTCCCCAAAGAACATTGTACAGGCCTCCAATCAGTAGTACCCCAGCAATAATACTGATCAGATAGCACAACATCAGCAAAATAGTTCAGTTCATAAAACAAAATTATTTACACATTAGTGCACCGCAACTCTATCTATAATCCAGGATACACATACCTCCCTAGGCTAACTGTGTCTCCTAAGATGAACGAGGATATAATGATTGTGAAAATCAATGTAAGCGGCATCGACATGGCGAGGAATACTGGCCCCTTCTTCGCGATCGTCCACATTTGCATGTAGTACGAAAGCGCGGTGACGATCACGCCCTGAAATGTTGTTCCATGGAGAGACATGAATTTTTAGCTGAGCATTTGAGTACAAAGTATAGACTTGAACATTTGGTCAGAGGCTCAATTACGCTGTAGATTATCGCAACGAGGCCGATATTCCAGCCCAGCTTCCACTTGGAGAAATCCCTCTCGGCTGCGACAGCCACAACGAAGGCTTGAACCGACGCGCACGAGATCTGTAGTGTGGTGTTCATCAATTTGGAAGTGTCCTCTATCAGTGGTCCCTGATAAAAAAAAGATCAATAAGTTGCACTTACTCCATGAACATCAAGGCCTGAAGTGCTGATCAAATCTGAAGTTTGAGTGCATGCATACCTGAAGCACTGTCCACAAGCCTGCTAAAACGTTAGAGAGTGTCATGAGGAAAATCCCAAACACCCATTGCTTCTTGGAATAGGTGTCTGCTCCAGAGGAGCTGCTGCTGCTGTGCTGAAACAGCCGGTGATGGTTGAAAGATCTAAACATTGGTCCCTCGTAGAAAGCCAGCACGGTGACACCAGCGATGCAGAAAAGAATACCGGCTACTTTCACATTGCCATGAAACTTCTTCAGTTTCATAGACTCCATCCTGTCACAAGGAGTTTGTTTCTTCAGGACAGGAACCGACAAACATAGCTTGTTTGTTCTGACTTCCGATGAAGTGCATGTTCTGAATTCTCTTACGTGTGTATTATTCTTTTACTTCTTTGAAACTACTAGGAATCCATTTTTTTATTTACTAAGCAAAATAAAAATAGATGTTACTTGATTTAGATCATGCTTCTTACATGACAAATAGCCTGCAAAATGGAAGGATATAACATGTTGATTACCCAAATATGACAGCAAGGATGAAGGTAACCACCGGTTGAACATTGTACAATGCTGATGACGATGTTGCAGAAGCATAATTGAGACCAAGGTTAAATAAGACGCCACATGCGGTTACCCTGAGAACCAGAAAACGGCAAGAACTTCACCAGGTTAGCCAAGGACACGGTGAGCCAAAATGATTTGATAAGTAATTCATGTATAATTCAAAATTTGTTAAATACTATGTTCAGAACTTCAGATGCAGTGCGAACTTCGAGATGCACAAATTGCGGAGACACAGTGCAAGACATGCATACACGAAGATTTTAGATCACAACGGGACAAATCAAGAAATAATGACTTGTGATTCGTGAGCCAAAATTTACATTGAAAAAGTGCAAAGTTAAAGAAAGTTTGTTTATTCAAGAAATAGCATTCCTCAGAAAAGATGAATAGCCAAGGTCACTGCTCTTGCATGATCTTTCTTTTGAAACAACTCCTGCATGAACTAAGTGCTAGCACAAGAACAGCTGAACTCAAACTAGAACAATTCAACCTACCCATATAAGGCATGTACGAACATCTTCCCTGCAGTTTTGAACGTCACCGGTTTAGCTTTTCGCCTGCGCAACATGAGCATCAGGACAAGTTATAAAAAACAGTCAGACAAATAGACAGGCATCAACATATAGTTAACAACAGGACCTCTCCAGAATAAAAGCAGCAGGGATCAGCACGAGTGCAGCAGTTGTATGCCGATAGAACACGAACACAAAGGGGTTCATGCCTTGATCCAGCGCTATCTTGCTCATGACATGCATGCCGGAGTACATGATCCTGATCAGAACCACCGCTGCGTAAGCCTTTGTGCCATTGCCACCACCCATATTTGCAAGTATTTTCTGGAAAACTCTGAAGCTATAGCACTCAGACTTGTGCAACCTATATATACATTACGAAAAGCGCTGGTGCGACAACCTAGTAAGAGCATATGCCTTGTTCCGGTGTGCAGGACATGGATAATCCCAGTTAGCTAGTGCACAATAACCTAATCAGTGATGCATACGCCAATGGGGGAAGAAGAAAGCGGAAGGAAAATGCTGGGCGCTAGGATGAGTCATGCGAGCAGAACCGGGGACGAAATTCGGTGAGGGGTGATCCGGGCATCCACTGATGGAAGGGAAAAAGATGACACGGAAGTGATCCGAGTCGATCCCAACTTATTTCGTATGAGCATTAGTGGCTCAGCTGTTACCATTTGGAGCCACAAGGCCACTGCTTTAAAGGCAAAAGTTGTGCATAACAAACTGAGGACATACTGTTTCATGTCAACATTATATATATATATATATGTTCATGTGTTGTGCTTGTTCTTCTTGGGTAATAACCGAAAGAGGACATGGGAATTAGTGACTGATGGAACAAGCAAACTCACATGTAGAAAGCATGTAGATCACCAGCAGAAGTGCATGGTGTGCTGGTTCTAATTATCACCAGGTCTGATTGGATAACTAATGTAGATGGTGGCCTGTACCTAATATAATTAATAGCATGAGAGTTCCTTTACGATGGATGTGTATACCTCTTTGAAGGTGAGTCCAGTTTTATGTCGTTCAGGCATGTAGTATTGAGAAAAGTGTACAACTATGCTCCTATAGAAGGTAATTGAGGTGATTCCGTTTGATTGAACGCAAAAAAGAGGCTATCATTTGATTTTGATGTCAAAATTTAACAAAGTTACCTTACCCACATATTCCCTATATGTCGGCTTCCTAGTTAGCCTTAACTTGGTTTAGATCCATCATTTGGAAAATATTGGCTAGTGAAAAATTGACTACCAACAGTCAGCCTCTATCTAGGTTCGGGATGTCAATGTATTTCTTTTGCCTTTTTTATCGAGTTTATTGCAACTAGGTAGGTTATAATTAAACTGAAATATCAATGGATCTATTATATATTAAAAATATATGATGGGTTAATAAAAAAATAGACATGTTAGATATTTAAAAAATATAAAACATCCCGTTATTTATTTGGTGGATTCTATTTTTATTAGTGTATCATAACCATGAGTCTTTATAATTTATCTAATCAAATCACAACTATTAGATCTTCATAACTGTGCCTCAATAAATCACAACTGATAGATTATCATAACTGTATCTCAATATATCATAGTCGATACATCATCATAGCGATACCTCAATAAATCACAACCGATAGATCTTCATAACTATACCTAAACAGATTACAAACGATAAATTTTCATAACTGTACTTAAACATCATCCGTCCATTAATCTGATGGACCCTCTTTTTATTAGTGTACACAACTGATAAATTTTCATGACTGTACCTATCCAAATCACAAGCATTATATCTTGATAATTATGCCTCAACAGTTCATAGTCGATAGATCAACATATCAAGCTGATAGATCATCATAACAATACCTCAACATATCAAGCCGATAGATCATCATAACGGTATCCCAATATTATAATCCGATAGATCTTTATAGTTATACCTAAACATATCATAACCAACAAATATCATAACTGCACCTAAACATCATCCGGCCATTGACTTGGTGGACATTTATTATTAATAAACCACGACCAATAGATCTTCACAACTTACTTAAACAATTCATGAAAGGAAACATCAAACCAATTCCAGCATGCATAAGCAATCTCATACACACACTCTCTATCATCTAAAGAATGTTGGACTAATTCATACATGTGCATCTAATATTATTGTCATCATATACATATGTATTCTCTACTACACAGAGCATGAAGACTTCCTATTGTGCAAAGCACAAGAAGCGCATCAAGCACAATGGCATCGTGTGGGCGTGCCCAGCAAAACACATGCCCCATGGTGACAAGGAATACCTAGACATAGCATGGGTCCGATCGGTTGGGGCGCTAGCTAAGAGGAGATCTCATCGCACAAAGAACGATGACGAGGAGACAATAGGCATGTGTCAGTTGTGGCTGCTAGCCCTGCTATCTTTGTTTTACATTGATAGGAAGCCCACGACCAAAGCAATGATGAGGAGATGACGGGACATGTAAAAGCTTTGGCTGCTAACAATGCTCATCATGCCGATCTTAGCCATCGACATGACGGGCTTCATGGACCATAGGTGGTCCGGTTCAACCTGTTGCGCCTAGAGATTTTACATACTGATATAATACACGTATAAATAATTAGCCTGCTCATGATTTAAATTTTAGTTTCACGTATCATGTACAACTAATCCACCAACTCAATAAAAGACCGAGTGATTGGCTTACGATTTAAACTTTAATTATACATACCGCACATACAAACGACCGGTCATCTCACGTTGGGACCACTAGCTGGCTAGATATACTTCCGTACTTCTAGATATAGTGGACCAGATTAATTGCACGTACTAATCTATTTCAAACCAAACTTTAATTCTCATACTGATTTAATATCACGTACAAACGAGTTGCGAACTCATGTACAAACTATTAACTTGTCAGTCGTGATCCAAATAGATCTGTATGCTGATTCTAATATCACGTACAAATGACACATTCAGTTGTTGATATAGTGTTCTTACAAATAGCATATTAATATTATAATGATGCATATTTATGTGAGTACAAAATAAATAAAGATCATTAAATATGTTGTCCACGTAATTGCACCGACACCGTTCTAGTTCACAGCTAAAACTTGTATCATGATCTTTCTTTAGAGTATATACGGAGGAAAGCACGGTAAATGCACACTGGACTCACACCATACAGAGCACAAACTGAGACACAAGCCTGCACGTCCACTTCGCACGCTAGTTATTTTGGCGGAGGCGCTTTCCCGCGCATGTGAACCCGGTAGATGGGAATGTACGTTTTCATCACAACGACTAGAACATTGGTCAATCCTTGAGTAATGGTCTTTAACCACAGTACATGGGTGACTCATATCCGTTGGACAATCTTCTAGAACATTCTAGCCACATCCTCATGCATGGTAAATAATCAGAAGTGGATGGGTAGGTATGACTGGCTAAGAAGAAATCATGCACTTTTCGGAATGAACTTAATGAGTATATATAGACAATGATCACGATTAGCACACTGGATACATGATCGATCAGCAGGGAAGTATACTAACTATTCTCATTAAGTAGTGTGCTTCCTTTGCCTCCGCCTGCTACTTCACTTAGTATATAGCTGAGACTAGAGAGACCTGCAAGATTAGCACAAGTTCAATATGTACCACATGCACCTAAAGGTAAATAAGTCATGCACCAACGACCATAAAACCGAGCTGTACAGCAGTACTACTAGCTAGCCTTTGGACAAGCTTGTACCTAAAATTTTATTTAAAAAAGCTTGTACCTAATATATTATATTACCATCTATTAAATACGAGTTGGTGATAATGATAGTGTCACATCTGATGATAGTGTCATACCCTTCCAACAAACTTTCTCAAAAATCTCTAGTGATGTTGGTATCACACGCTTCCAACAAACTTCCTCAAAAGTCTTCACATAGAATCAGAAAACCCTCCCAACAAACTTTCTCAAAAATCTCTCACACAGAGTCACAAAAACAAAAAACAGAATCCATCAGTTCCTCGTAACGTGCTCGAACAAGCTTTCCAAAAATTGCTCCGACTCATAGAAGGCTCTGCGTGGAAGGACGGGGACCAAAGCCATCGTGGCCATGGCGAAGTGGTGCCGTTGGCACAGACCCTTGCCTCGCCATGGACTCCTTCATCAGCCTCATCGTCGCAGTCAGCTAGCTCCGCCTCTGGCTGCAACTATGAGCAGCAACATCCATTCATGCGGTTGAGTTCTATGCTGAGGTCCATTCATAAAGGTGCCACCGCGAAGCCTATATCTAACTCGAGAGCACGCCACCAGGAGCAGTGTCTGGCGGCGACTAACAAAGGCTGAAGAGAAAGCCACTCGTTTTGAGAAGTGCATCTCTTTTATTCTTTATGTGAGAAGTGCATTTTTCCCTTGTTCTTTCAGTGAATTAAAGGAGCTTCAATGTGTGAATGATATGCTTTCCAAAGTTCATTGATCATCCGATAAATTTTACTAGATAATCTCTCTTAAACTGTTAAGCAATGTAGGATTAAGCCAAACATCATAAGTTATTCATATAGTTGTTAACATATGCTATGCTGCATTGCTTATAGGAATAATCAGATTTTTGGGGCAAGCCCTTTTAATAGTATATTAAGTTTTGATCATGATAGTGTACTCCGTGGAAATCATAGTGATATAAGTTGAGTCTATAATCCTCAAGTAATGCAAAATGAGCTTGGTAAATAAGTCTATGCATCTCTTTTTCATTCCACCTTGTTAATTTTGCCTACCTAGCGGCTTTGATCGGAGCAGGGCTTATTATGATGATTAGAACTTCTGCACACATTTTGGGCTTATGGCCCATGCATGTGATTTGGTTTTATATGAATCCATTCAAAAAGGAAAATATGATTTAATTATAAATCCATGGACTTAGATATATTGAATTTTTGATCAACTTTCCATGAAGGTAGAAACCAAGCTACCCTGATGATCCATTTTAAAGCTGCTACTTCTTTTGCTGCATTGTCAATCTGGTCAATTATACCTGAGTACATCAGTAAATTTCAGTTTTCATTTTAAACTAACACTTGGCAGTTTCAACTAGGGACAACAGAGATGATCAATATAAGCCAGAGTTCATCAGCATGCCTTGGCCGGGTTTCATGGATAAATCCATGTAACATATAATATTTAGTGCAAAAGTATTCTGTTTTTGCTATAGATAAGTTCTTGGTTATATTTGATCTATTGTGGTTATTGAATCCCTATATTCTCTGTCGGGGATTTGTTTTGGTTAATAGTGGGCTCTTTATTATTGAAACAATACTTGGATCCTTGGTACTACAAAATTAACAATATTATTTTCTATTAGATAGGAAGCATTTTATAGGGTACCTGTTAAACTACTATGAGGACATATTCGATACAATGTATTAGGCCAAACGTTTTGCAAGTGCACGATTATTATATATTATTAAAGTTGTATTTTTATTTTGAATAGCAATGAAATTGTATTCATTCAAAATTTCAAATGACAAAGGAATGACATGGCCTAACATGTTGGTCCTGCCCAGGATGTGCAACCATCGAAGGGCCTTCGATGACTAGCCTCTTGGATGATTGCTTCCCTTTTGTCACTACTATGTGTTACATCATTGTAGTTGCGAGTGTCTATGGGAATTAGGAAGTGGGCTGTGTTCTTCTTATTTAGGCAAGTCTCTTGTTTAGATCATTGCTTCCTCCTATTAATGCATTAAGCAGATAAAAAATGTCAAAACTGTACTCTAGATTCAACCTATTGGTAAAATGGGCTTGGAACTAATGTAATTTTGCTGATTTTTTTTGGAAGCAAGGTCTCGTAAAAGAAAATGAATGGTTGGTGACAACTATTGGCGTCCCGGCCTTTTTTGTGCAATAAACCCCTCCGGTAGAAGATTAGTGATAGGTGGTCCCTCAAAAACTTACCCACTTGATGAAAGGGAATGAACTTCGTGACCGTTGTACCCAACCACTTGACTGTTTGAGATGGATGGTTTTATCAGATGGGAATTATATCTTGGTTTAACCACCTTTCCTAGTACCTTCGAACACTACAATAGGTAGAGAAATTTCCGTTCATTTCACCATAAACCATAAGGTAGCCCCTTTCATGCTTGGACTACATATAAACTATGAAGACGCTTTCTGAACGTTAGGGATGAATGTGGCTAATTTTTGAATTGAATAAAAAGCCCCTTAACTCATAATACAGATATCATTTAACGAATTGCCTGATCAATTACCGATTCATTAAGCCTACAGATCTATTGGGATGTCATTTAGTTTGATGTGTGGGCTGCCATCCGAAACTTCTTTCAATCAGGAAGATTGATTAAGGAGGATCAGTGGTGGACACTCAGGAGTTTGACTAGCCAATGCTGAACTAGATATTGCACCATTTCTATGGCCAAGTACTCGACCAATTCTCGGAGTGAAGGGATGAACAAATTCTCGCATGCCCTTTACGCCCAATCATTCTGAAGAACACTTGCTCCCCCCCCCCGTCTTACCAATTCCCAAGGTGTGACGGGTGGTGTGTACAGGGCCCGGGTACTATTCACTACGGCATGCTGATCTGCGATTACTAGCGATTTCAACTTCATGTTCCCGAGTTGCAGAGAACAATCCGAACTGAGGCAATCTTTCCGGATTCGCTCCGCCGGGATCGGGTGTTTTCACGTCTCACCGTAGTGCCCGGTTTATCTTGATTGGTGATTGATAAACAAGAAGGAAAATGGTCCATCCTGTACATAAGCTTCTATTGAGGTCCTTAGTTTAATCAAGTAGGCGAGGGCATTTCCATCCTGAAGGATTCAATCCAGCCACAGGTTCCCCTACAGCTACCTTGTTATGAATTCACCCTAGTCGAAGACCCCATCTCCTCTTAAGTGCCAGTTCAGGAGGTTATTCCACATTTGCAAAGATCCTGATGTTTCAGGCAGTCCCAAATGAAAAAAGCCATTTATTGATCCCAAGAATCAAGCTTTCATCCTTTTCCATCACTCGCTCTCCTCACGGTGCTCGCTCGTGGAGCGGTCACTTCTGGCGTCGGCTTGTAGTCTTTGCAGTCGACTTGGCCATCTCGGCCTCCGCCTCTGCCGGATTGAGATAGATGCCCATCATGCCCTTTCCTAGGCGCAGTTCTCTTCTTCTTCTGGCCTTCAGCTCTTGCCTGGCCCGAAAATAGAACCCATCCCCCTTTCTGATCCATTCATTTCTACAAGCAAGCGGATCCAGAGCTAAGCCCCTCTCCTATTCAAAGCCAGGTGTGGCCTCGTCAACTGCCTGTTCCAGCAGCGAAGGCCTTGCACGAAAGCAAACCACACGATTAAGTAGCAGTTGCTTCGCTGATGGGCCTAGTGAGGGGGGCATTGTCCTAGGGAGAGGGGGGGTTTCTTGGGGCTCAAGAAATTGAATAGCTAGGGCCCGACAAGTTGTTAATTCGCGAAAGCCGTTGCGCGTTAGCGCATCCATTTTCTTGCTTTATTTTTATACGATTTTCTGAAGATGGATTGAGCAAGTAGCACAAAAGCCGTTGCGCATTAGCGCATCCATTTTCGTGCTTTATTTTTATATGCTTTTCTGAAGTGGAGTCTAATCCATAGATCTTTTTTCACTCTTTGCTTCTCGCAAGAATGGCTCCTCGGTGGAGGAGTAGAAGTGGTGGTCCCCTTCGGTCAAGTGCTTGTGCGTGCTCTTACCTACCGTAGGACAACAACGTCTATTCACACACCTTCATTGAGTAGAGCCATATGCAAAGCCGATCGCACCTCTGTTTCTAATGTTGCTATTGTCGCACGTTCACCTTTCAATGAGGCACGTAATGCATGACCATCTATCTGCAAAGGCGATGGAAACCATGATAGAGATTCATCAGAGCTAGAGAAGCGTGCATGCGACAGTGTGCAACACAGTATGGAGGGAGATGGTGGTAGTGTGGAGTGATGGCTCCTCCACAATGGAGCAAGAGCCAGACCCAGAGCTGAGGGGCAGGAGGAAGGTGAAACTTTATCTTCTTGTAGGGTTGGGTTGAAGAAGACACGAAACGGGTTAGAGTATATGGGGTGCATGATGGTTTTCGGAGAGGGAGGACAACATTGCTACGACAGCGTCAGAGACAAAATCTATTGCACCATTAATCGTATTGCCGAATGCCGCGAGAAGGAAGGGAAATGTTGCCATTAATGCATGTCATCCATTATCCATATTAAAATTGAGGCACTTAATGGCTGGCATCTATCGCTCGAAGTGACCGGATCACGGGAAGCCTGAAGGAGATACACTGGAGTTGGAGAAGGTGCATACGTCGCATGAGAGTGAAATGAAGTGGAGGCGATGATGTTGGAGCGAAGCAATGGCGAGAGGAGTCAGCTGGCCAAGCCAGTCAGACCTTTTGTCACCGTTGCCAAATGGTGTGTGTCTGTGGAGGGGGAGGGTCCATCATCCATTTCCTATAGTGAGACGAGGCGCTTAATGCGTTGCCACTTTGTCGAAGGCGACATGAATCACGTAGAATTCACCAGAGCTATAGAACGTGAGCATGTGACGGTACAACGATGTGGAGTGGAAGGAGATGATGGTAGAGCGACAGTGCAGGAGCCAGAGTCGAGGGGTGGGCAGGGAGGGAGAAAGGAAGGAGAAAGATGACATTTTGTCTTCTTGCAGTTGATATTGGAGGAGAGGCGTGGCAGGAAGAAAGAAAATAGAAAATGGGTGCACAGTGGTAGTTGAAGAGGAAGAAATGTGGAAGAAAAACATCGTTCCTTGTCGTGGCACGATTGGAACTATGCTTTGATCAATGTTTTTATACGTCTATTTTCTGTTCTTATGCAAAGACACGAATAATTTTATCGTAGATACAAGTCTAGACAGTAAACTTATGGCACCCCTGAACGGCTACAGCGACCATCGGCAGTGCACGAGGAGTACGAGCGAGTATATGACCCTCCGAGCGTCCATCGAGGCAAGGCACGAGACACGTATGACAAGGTGAAACATGAACTGTGTGCGAGGAGGCGAAACCCCTCTTGTGTACGATGAGGTGAAAGTCACTCTTCTATTGAAGTGTAGAATTAGGATTACAAGAAACCATCTCCCTCCCCTCTACCCCCAGGGGGGTATTTATAGGGTTTGAGGATGGAAAAGGGGAGATTACATTTTTGTCCTCAGATTCGGGAAACTTTACAAGGGTATGGTCGTCATTTCCCATGCACAGAAGATATTTTGGGAGAATATTCCGGGCATCTTCGAGGAATATTCTCTGGCATCTTTGAAGGAATTCCTAAGCACGTTGACGCAGTTCTTGACAATGCCGACGCAAACCCTGACGGCGACAGACATCGGGACGATCATTGGTGACGTTGACGTAGTCCTCGTTTTGGCGTCATCGACGTAGACTTCGACGATGACGGACGTCGAGGTTGCCCTTGGTGGTGTCGACGTAGTCCATGATGATGACGAAGACTGTGGCTGCCCTTGACGGTGTCAGTTTGGTCCTTGATGGCGTATGTGGAAAGCTTTAAAAACGGGCTAGTGCGGGGACCCCTATCCCAACAGTAGCCCCTCGACGATTCGGGTGATCGAGTGACGAACGCCCGGACCGGCGCACTGATTCCTGAGGGGTCGGCTCGTGGTCCGAGCTAGTCAGGGATGTACGGACGGTTCAACGCTTGGAACCGTCCGTACAAACAGATGAAGCACGGCTGGTTGATAGGCTGCCGCCGTGGTAGCAAAAACTGCAGATTCCTTGCCACGAGGTCGCGTGTGCACGCGAGGTCGACCGTGGGGTCGAGCGCGGGGTTGGCCGTGGCGTCGCCCGCGAGGACGAGCGCGGGGTTGGCTGCGGAGTCAGCCGCGAGCTTGAGCGCGGGGTCACGCGCGCGGAGTCGAAATTCCGTCCGGAAGGCAGCCCAGAATCCGGGTAGCCCGGAGGTCCGGTCCGGAACCTCCGGACGAAGGCTCCAGGCGCACGTAATTCCACCTGGAAGGTCGTCCAGAATCCGGGTAGCCCGGAGGTCCAGCCCGGAACCTCCGGACCAAGACTCCGGGTGCACGGAGGATCAAGGGGTTCGACAGGCTTCGGATCCGTTGCGGCGAGATGGTGACATCTCCGCACGCTGTAAAGGGGAAGGACTTGGTCGAGGGTGTGGGAGTAGCCGAGCCAGCCTACTCCCGCTTCCTTGGCCCCTCTAGCACAGATGCGGTGCTTTTCAGGTGTTTGACCCCGTATGGCAAGATACCCGAACCCGGTGGCCCCTACGGCACTGAGGCTCCTCCCCGCACCGCGGTGAGGGGGTGCCTGGTATGGGGTGCTTCGTCGTCTTTGCTTCGCAATTCGATGCCGGATTTCGTATCCCAGTGGCGGGCTTGCTGCTGGAGGTGCTCGAGTGCTTCAGCATCGAGGTCTCGGACTTCCACCCATCTGCCTTCATCAGGCTGGTGGCGTTTGAGTGGGCGATGCGGAGCATGGGAATGATCGGCTCCGGGAGGCTCTTTGCTTGGCATCACCAAGCGTTGGTGATGAAGGTAAGGGCGACAGAGAATTCATTTTTAGTGTACGGGACGGTGAGCTTCTCCAGGCACGGACAACGTACCAAGGCCGAGTATCCTATGTTCGCCACCCGGGCTAGGTGGCCGGATTGGCGAGGCGCCTACTTCTACTACCGCGTCCAGGGCTCGGGCTTCACTTGCTTGGGAGGCGTCCGACCTCCGAGGGCCTCTCCCCCTTCCTTGGGTGGGAGCGACGAGGCCTAGAAGATCATGCTCCAGCGCTTAGCCCACGTGCTGGCTGTGCGCGAACTGGTAGAAGAGTACCTTCTATTCGGGATCACGCCGCTGGCGGCGGGTTGGGCACCGGCCTTGGCGCCATCGGACTCGGACCTGCCACACGGCTTACGGACTCTGACCGGCTACGTCCCGAACATATGTGAGTATTTTCTAACTTTTAGCCAAGCTTCCCTCGTGGGACTTTATCGTGATTCCTTATTTGTTTCATAGACCAATCGTTATGGAGCGCAGCGGTCGCCATGGAGGAGCTACTCAGTCGTTACACGGCTGCCGAGGAGGCGGATGTGAAGGCGATGATTCAAGGGCCATGGGTCAACCGGGCGTGCTTGTGTTTTAAGTGGGCGGTGCCCACCCGGTCACCCCTCATGCCAACTAGGGGCATGGTAGTGGCTAAGCGCGCTCCCAAGGCGGCTCCGTCTTCACCAACTCGGGCAATCCGCACTGCGATGGTTGGCGGGCGTCCCCTGAACCCTGGGCGGAGCGGCCTAGCCGCCACTCCAGCCGCGCGGAGGTCCACGCGTTGCCTTTGACCCCGTTCGACCAGGAGTCCAGTGCAAACCCGTATGACGATAGCGGTGATAGGGCTGCTGAGCTACGGGAAACTCCAAGGTGTCGCCCCTCCCCTCAGAGGGTGACGGACGAGTTGTCGACAGGTAGCTTTGACTTTGGCTTTGAGGGGGTGGCGAGGCAGACAGGGCCGCGTCCGCCGAGGTCTGCGTCCCCTGCGGATGCGGACAGTGGGGATGCACCCGACGCCCCGTTGATCTGGGGGCGGCTGCTCCCGGGGCACTTGATCGACTCCGAGGTTGAGACGGGCCTTTACGATGACCTCGCAGGACGGATCTGCCCCGCAGAACTTGAGACTGCTTTCTCCGGGCTTTCGCCAGTGGAAGTGCGAACCGCCTCTAAATCAGCGTTGATCAAGGTAATGTCTGCCCTTGACTTTTCCTTTTGCATGACATCTTTATCGCTGGATCTTGACTGAAACTCCTCTTCGTAGAGCTTCCTCGTGACGGAGGGGTTCCGAGAGATGCACGACACCAAGATTGAGGGCAAGATAGCTCGTATCTGGGAGGTGAAGGCACGGGCCAGGGTTGCTGAGGAGAAGGCCACGGGGGCTCAGGAGAAGCTGTCGGAGGTGGAGGATGTGATCGCCTCCCTCCGTGCTGAGCTTCACACCACGGGGGTTGAGCGGCAGGCTGCCGCTGCGCTACAGCAGGAGCTGGACGCCCTGGTGGTGTCTGCTATTGCAGGGGTCAGCGAACTTGGCGCCGGACTCGGAGTCTCCCTTCCGCTTCCTAGTGGTGCTGACGAGGGCGTGCCAGCCGCTCGACTGCGCTGGGTGGCTGCGCTTAGCGTGGCCGCGCTAGAGGCGATCCCAGCGCACGCCCAGGACTGTGCTCAGGCTTCTGTTGAGCTAGCGTTTACCTGCCTGCGCGAGGTCGGCTGTGACCCCACAGGTAGGTTCGAGGCGGCAGACTTCGCTCTCCCGGCAAGGAAAAAGATGGAGGATGCTCGCGCGCACGTCCGGGCTAGTGTCCGGGCCTTCCTAGCGCGCGTGTGGGACAGGCGTGGACTAAAGTATGTTGCCGGGCTCTGGAAGTCCCGGGTCCCACAAGAGACTCCTAGGGGCTGCCTGTAGGAGCGCCCAGCGGGCGGCCTTCACAGGTGTGAGCTTCACCCCTAGCTTTGTGTCTTTTGCTTACCTTAACGCGGTAGGGTTTTGCTTAGTTTTTTGCTTCTTAGTACCTGGGCCATTGTTACGTCGGCTTGAGCCCTTTAGCCCAGTAGACCGTCTTTTGCTAGGGTTTACGCGATCGGACATGATCGGACTTTCCTTTGTAACTCTCATGTAACTTGTTAGTTATTAATGAAAATCCAGAAGATTTACCAAACTTTGCACTTGCTACTTGTGAATTTTTGTTATTTGGTTTGTAGGGTGACGGCTTTCAATGGAAGGCGAGCACGGAGCCCCTGGGGACAGCACCTGCTAAGCCTGAGTCCACCAAGCGCTGTGCTTCGCGCGGGTTAATGAAAATCGAGCGGCTGGACGATGACGTGCGCATCTTGAGCAATGCAGAAGTCGCGGTGTTCCTCGTGGGCCTTGCCCAATGCTCTTAATGAGTTTGAGCTTTTCTCATCATAACCTCGTGGTTGTTTCGATTTTTTGATTGATTGTACTAAGTATACATGCATCTTATAATAATGGAGAGGACATCGATGGGGATACAACGTCGTACTCCACCTCCCATCTGAAAACAATTAGCGCTTGATGGCATGCTTGAGAGCGGTCGTTCCTTTGCGATATGCAGTAATTAAAAAAATGTTGCTATGTACTCGGTACCATGCTTTACGCCTCATTCAAAAACACTTAGCGTTTGAGGTGGCTCGACATCGCGGGGAGCTTATCATCGCACGACCCCGGAGGGAAGGGACACTCTATCCCGGACGGAAATGTCTCGACATCGCGGGGAGCTTATCGTCACGCAACCCCGGAGGGAAGGGACACTCTATCCCGGATGAAGATGGCTCGACATCGCGGGGAGCTTATCGTCGCACGACCCCAAAGGGAAGGGACACACTCTATCCCGAACGGAGATGTCTCGACATCGCGGGGAGCTAATCGTCGCACGACTCCGGAGGAAAGGGACACTATCCCGGATGGAGATGTCTCGACATCGCGAGGAGCTTATCATCGCACAACCTCGGAGGGAGATGTTGGAACCTATTTCGAAGGGGCATGATGCCGCTGTTCTAAGTTTTTCATTGAGGCTTAACAAGGCATGAAGGTCGATTACAGAAGGTGGCAATGATCGGCGCGGCGGCCTCACCCAAGTAAATGACCTAGCAGGGGCAGCGACCGACGCAGCGGTCCTTGCCCCAGCTGTACTACCCAAAATACAAGAATGCCGATGCGACAGCCATATCTAGCGGAACCGGAGCTACACATAGTACTTGCAGAGATTGTCGGCGTTCCAGTTATGCTTCAGCTCGACCCCGTCGAGGGTTGCTAGGCGGAACGCTCCCGGGCGAGTGGCACGAACCACCTCGTACGGTCCTTCCTAATTCGAGCTTAGCTTGCCGTCGGCCTCTGGATTCGCCTTCTTCTTGAGCACGAGGTCACCGACGGTGAGCTCCCTCGGGACGCCGAAGCGGCAAATGAGATTCTTCCATACGAAACTCTGCATGGCTGCCGACGTGATCTTGGCCAAGGGCTCGGCCTCGATCCACTTGGAGAAGTAATCGACGGCGACGACGACGAACTTGAATCCGTGGCTCCTTGACCTGAATAGGCCGACAAGGTCGACACCCCAGTGGGCCAGTGGCCACGACGGTGGAATGGGCTGCAACTCGTTCGCGGGGAGCTTCGTGCCTCGCCCCATCCATTGGCACGCAGGGCTCGTTTTGACGAGGTTTTGTGTGTCGCGAAGGGCGGTGGGCCAATAGAACCCCTGACGGAATGCCTGGTGAATCCACACAGCCCCTGGTGAATCTCCCATACCAACTCAAGTCCCTCTTCCTTGGAGATGCATCGGAGGTAGGGTGCGCATACCCCACACTTGTACAGAGCGTTGTCGTGGATGACGAAGCCCCGGGCCCGACTCTTGAGCCTTCGTGCCTCTATGGAGTTAGCGGGTTCCGTCTTGTCGGAGAGATAACTCATGACCGGGGCCCTCCAATCTTGCTCGCCAATGAGGCATACTTCAGGGAGCCCCTTTGTGGCGGGCTCCGAGATCACTTTGTAAAAGGCCCCTAAGGGGACCTCGGTCTTCATGCTGGCGGCTCTCGCGAGACCATCAGCGTCGGCATTCACAGCGCGTGGGATGCTGCAAATGGTGATGCCGGTGAAGTGCTTCTCCATGGCTCGGGCCAGGGCCAAGTACTTGATCATTTCGGGATCCTTGGCTTGGTAGCTCTTGTCGACATGGCCGGCGATGAGCTTTGGGTCGCTCTTGACGACTATCCTCCGCACGCCTGATGCGCGTGCCTTTCGAAGACCAAGGAAGAGTGCCTCGTACTCCGCTCTATTATTGGTGGTCTTGAACTCAAGGCGCGCGCTGTAGGAGGTGATATTGCCCTCTTGGGACTCAAGGATTGCCCCGGCGCCTTTCGAGCACCGCGAGCCATCGACGTAGATGGTCCACAACGGGTCAGAGGGGTTCGGAGGCGTTGGGCGCTCCAACGGAGCCCATTCTGCCAGGAAGTCCGCCAACACCTGGGACTTGATCGCTGTCCTCGGCACAAATTCAATGGAGAACAGGGCGAGCTCAGCTGACCACTTATCAATACGCCCAGAAGCTTCCTTGTTGCGAAGCATCTCGTCGATTGGGAAAGCCGACGGTACTCGGATCGAGTGGGCGAGGAAGTAGTGTCGCAGCTTCCGCGACGCCATGAGAAGTGCATACGCGAGCTTCTCCAGCTCGGTGTACCACACCTTCGCTCCCTGCAGTGCCTCAGACACATAATAGACGAGGTGTTGGGTCTTGTCCTTCTCCTTGGCAAGTACGGCCCTTACCACGACTGGGGCGGCCGCAAGGTAAAGCAACAACGCCTCCTCTGGATCGGGGCTCTGCAGCAGTGGTGGCGAGGTGACGTATGTCTTCAATTCTTTCAAGGCGGTTTGGCTTTTACTCATCCACTCAAAGCCGGAGGACCCCCGCAGTGCCTTGAAGAACGGGAGTCCTTTTTCGGCCGGGCGAGAGACGAACCTTCCCAACGCGGCGAGCCGCCCCGTCAACTTCTGCACTTCTTTAACATTCTCTGGTGGCTACATGTCGAGCACGGCCTGGATTTTCACCGGGTTGGCCTCGATTCCCCTTGCCGACACGAGTAAGCCAAGGAGCTTCCCAGCCTGGACCCCAAAGACGCACTTCTCTGGGTTGAGTTTCATGCCTGCTTTTTTGAGGTTGTCGAACGTCTCTTGCAAGTCCACGGCGTGGGTGTCGGCGAGGATGCTCTTGACGACAATGTCATCGACATATACCTCAATGTTCTGCCCTATCTGTGGTGTGAGGGCCTTGCATACGAGCCGCGCGAAGGTTGCTCCAGCATTCTTGAGTCCGAAGGCCATCCGAACGTAACAGAACGTCCCGGAGGGCGTGATGAAGCTTGTTTTCTCCTCGTCTTCTTTGGCCATCCATACTTGGTGGTACCCAGAGTATGCGTCTAGGAAACTCATGAGCTCGCATCCCGAGGTGGCATCGACCATCTGGTCGATCCACGGGAGTGGAAAGTTATCTTTTGGACACGCGTGGTTGAGATTGGTGTAGTCGACACACATGCGTCACTTCCCATTGGCCTTCTTGACGAGGACGGGGTTGGCGAGCCAATCCGGGTACATGATCTCGCGGATGACTCTGGCCTTATAGAGCTTTTCGACTTGCTCTCGGGCCGCGGCCTGACGCTCCACGCACATCCTCCGGAGCTTTTGCTAGATAGGGCGCGCGTCAGGCTTGACGTACAGCCTGTGCTCAACAATCTCCCTGGGCACGCCAGGGAGGTCTTTGTGCTCCCATTCAAATAGGTCATGGTCAGACTGGAGCGCATCAAGCAGGGCCTCTGCGACCTTTGGGTCAAGGTTCACTCCGACGAGCACCGTCTTGGCTGGGTCTTCCTCTGAAAGTGGTGCTACGCGCGTCTCGCTGTCGGGCTTGGGCTTGGGCACCCACCACCCGGATGTTGGGGGGTCGGTAGCCCCTGGTGCGATCTTTGCGTCCTCGGCTTCAGCATGAACGGTGTGGACATAACGAATGGCCGCCTGGATGTCGTCGTCGATCTTGCGGGATAAGTCTTGATTGCCTTGGACAGTGATGACACCCTGGGGGGACGGGATCTTCACGTAGAGGAAGGCATGATGAGGGATGGCGCCAAACTTGTTCAGTGTGACCCGGCCAAGGATGACGTTATATTGGTAGGGGAGGTCGACCACGTCGAAGATGATGTTCTCCCGGCGCTTACACTCTCCTTCCCCGAATTCCACCGGGAGCTCAATTTTCCCGAGTCCCAGGACCGGCTCGCCTCCAAAGCCGAGGAGCAGGACGCCTGCGGGAGCGAGGCATAGCCGCGGTATTCCCATGATGGCGTACACGACGCGGCACTACGGGTCCTCAGCTTGCTTTGGCGGTGCTCCAAGGAGCGGGCGTGGTGGCGGAGGTGGTAGAGCCTGACGTCCTTGAGCTGCCGCGCGGTCGCGTCGCTGGGCGTCGGTCCTGGCGTGGTCCTCACGCTGTTTGATCGCTCGAGCGGAGGCAACTAGGTTGCATTCTGCGGTGGTATGGAAGGCCCACCCGTGGAGCTCGCAGAATATTCGGTGTTGGTGGTTGCCTCCTCCGAGCCTCCATCCTCCACGTCCAGCGTTACCGCCCCTTCCGCGCTCGGAATCGTCTCCATGGCCCTGACCTTGACCACGACCTCCGCGCGGGTAGGCCCGGTCATGGACGTCCCGCTCAG
Organism: Stipa capillata; assembly: GCA_019208055.1. NCBI lineage: Eukaryota > Viridiplantae > Streptophyta > Magnoliopsida > Poales > Poaceae > Stipa > Stipa capillata. The sequence continues at coordinate 43,335 of JAGXJF010004358.1, forward strand.
GACGGCCTGACTCACGGCCCTGGTCGCCATGACGCGCCTGCTTGGCGGGACGACGCTCCTCCTCCACATGGTACACGTCCTTTTGCCTCCTGGCGCGCCGTCATAAGTTTCCACTTTCGGCCCGGCCCATGCCGCGAATGCATGCGCCTCTGCCTGCCGACGGGTCTTCCCGTCCTCAGATTTGGAGTAGGTGCGCATGATCGCATACAGCTCGGCGACTGTCTTGGGCTCCTTCCTATCGAGCTTCCCTGCCAAGTTGGGGTTATAGATCGCGTGGCGAGCGGCCTCACATATGCTCCTGTCAGTGATGTCAGGGATCTGGCACTGCACCTGAGCGAAACGTTGCGTGAAGTCACGTATCGATTCATCGAGGGCCTGCTTGGGAGAGAATAGGTCTGAGGAGGTGACTTCCTTGTTCCGGTGGGCTATGAAGTGGCTGCTCAGCTTGTCGCGGAGCTGCTCCCATGAATACAACGAGCGAGGGGCCAGCCCGAGGTACCATTTTCGAGCCAGGCCGGAGAGCACTAGCAACAACCCCTTCGCCATGATCGCCTCACCACCTCCTGCTGAGGACACAGTGGTCTCGTATACTCTGAGGAACTCGATGACATCGACATTCCCGTCGAAGCTGGCAATATTGGGCGCTCGGTACTTACTTGGCCATGGCGTCGCTGCTAGCCCTGGGCTCAGCGGATTGTATGCGTCGGTGAGGCCCGAGGTGTTCGACAACGGTGGGTAGGTTCTGACTTCGAGTTGATGAGGTGCGATGTCGGCGGGCTGTCCAGCTGCCCATCCCGGATGGCGGAGCTCAGGTCGTGGCAGAGGCGCTGGGACCCACGTAGGGTAGTGCTCCGCAGGGTGACGCGGCGCCGCTGGGGCCTCACCGCCTTGCTGCACGATGAAGCGATGGAAGGGTTGGTTGCTGGGGCCTTCCCCCACATCATAGAGGGATGCCATGGCCATCTCTCGGTCGACATCCAACTGATGTCGCAGGGCTGCAGCCTCTTCGGCGCATGCTGGCGCGGGAGGAATTGCCTGTGCATGGTTGTTGGTCATGGCCTGGCGGAGGGCGGCGGCCTCCTACGCCCCTGCCGGGGGCCGCAGCCTGGCACACGCCTGGGCCTCTGCTACCCCCCGCATGACCTCGTTGACGGCTTGCATGTTGCACCAGGTTTGCTCCCGTGCTTCGGCTAAGGTTTCGTCCAGACAGCGTCGCATCGCCGCTGCCTCGGCCAATTCAAGGATCGGCAGTGGAACCGCTGCGGCCCTCGCGGCGTCGCGCTCGGCACGGAGCACGCTCGCCTCTACGCGAGCGTTGTCCGAAGCTTGGAGGGCACGGAGGGCCTCAGCCTTCGCCCTAACGAGCTCGTCCCGGAGCTCACTAGCCTCGCGCCGTAGGGCTTCCGCCTCTATTTCGACGCGTGCTTCTGAGTTCACTACGTCGATCACGGCTGCGGGGAGTCCCGCAGGGCGGGCGTCAGTCGACGAGTCCTCGGCGCGGGGGTTAGCTGCCGACGGTTTGTTGACGCGGGCGCCACTGAGCACCGTGGTGAGAGCCGTATTGTTCGTCCTGGCTTGACGGGTTGGGTTCGGTGTGCAGGGGACGGTTGTCCTAGCCCCGCTCTTCTTCTTCCGTGCCATGGTTTTTCGCTCGGGTCCCCACGGTTGGCACCAACTATCGTAGATACAAGTCTAGATAGTAAACTTATGGCACCCCCGAACGGCTACAGCGACCGTCGGCGGTGCACGAGGAGTACGAGCGAGTATGACCCTTCGAACGTCCATTGAGGTGAGGCTCGAGACACGTACGACAAGGTGAAACACAAACCGTGTGCGAGGAGGCGAAACCCCTCTCGTGTACGATGAAGTAAAAGTCACTCTTCTATTGAAGTGTAGAATTAGGATTACAAGAAATCCTCTCCCTCCCCTCTACCCCCAGAGGGTATTTATAGGGTTTGAGGATGGAAAAGGGGAGATTATATTTTTGCTCTCAGATTCGGGGAACTTTACAAGGGTGTGGTCGTCATTGCTCATGCACAGAAGATATTTTGGGAGAATATTCTAGGCATCTTCGAGGAATATTCTCTAGCATCTTTGAAGGAATTCTTAAGCACGTTGACGCAGTTCTTGACAATGCCGACGCAGACCCTGACGGTGATGGACATCGGGACGATCATTGGTGACGTTGACGTAGTCCTCGTTTTGGCGTCGTCGACGTAGACTTCGACGATGACGGACGTCGAGGTTGCCCTTGAGGGTGTCGACGCAGTCCATGATGATGATGAAAACTGTGGCTGCTCTTGATGGTGTCACTTTGGTCCTTGACGGTGTCAGTTTGGTCCTTGACAGCGTATGCGAAAAGTTTTAAAAACGGGCTAGCGCGGGGCCCTATCCCAACAAATTTATTGAAGTTGAAAAAGATGTAACATGCGAGAGAAGGCTACGTAATGGTTGCTAGAGAGCACGAAAACCGAAGTTCACATCGTGGTTAGGACTAAGTGCGTGAAGCTCAACGCATATGTTTTTACCAAATAGAACGACTATTCAATGCATCTATATATTCTTTTATTTGTTTCTTTGCACCGTACATACGTCCTACTAGTACTTATTAGCACGAGAGTTCCTTCTAGTAGAAGGTACGTCCAGTATTAGGCTAGGCCGTTCAGAGGTATTAGTTCTAGAATGGTACAATTAGTTATTTTATAGTAGGAGATTGAGATGCTTCCATGACATATATAGCGATCGCAAACTAAGTAAGCTGGACATGGCAATATAATTTACGAGTTTTCTTGTCTAGATTTTGTTGAAACTGAGCATTATAGTCAACCGAGAGGTCAAAAGGACCAAACCCTAGAATCCACGACTAAAAGTTGAATGATGACTTGTTTTTTACTCGGAACTAGTTAAATGCTCGTGCATTGTTATCGGAAGAAAAATATTGTATTGCATGAGTTGTTTAAACATTCATGTCGCTATAATCCTTAAATTTATACTAATTAATGATTATTTTAAAATATACATCAATCGAATCAATTGTCATCAAAAGACTATGATATATACATCTACCACATGAAACAATGGCATTTGCGGTAATTTCTTAGCAATTTAAGTGTTAGTCTTGGTAAAAATGAACGAACAATCACCAACTTAGATCTTAAGTAAAGTTATACATAGGAGAGTGCACACGAAACGTGCATCCGAAATCTTGCCACACACGTAGGCCCGTGTGGACTACCATTTCACAAGCTAGAATCCCTGTGGAGACTCAAATGTCTGTCAGAGGATGGGCATGCAATTTTTCCACTGCATTTGGGCAAGCTTGGGTAGGTGTCTACCTGTTATCAACGCCAGGAAACCCTAGACCGGCCGCCACCCATCTTCCTTTCTCTCCTCGCTGCTACTGATCAGCTGTCACCGGGCCTCTTCTTCTCCCCTCCTACCCTTGGTCGTTGCCTCCCATGCCTTTACTTAATCTCCGGATCAGATTGGCTTTGGTTGACCATTGGTGTGGACGACGCGGTGTCTGCAGGTGGTGGGGCGTAAGAACTAGGAGGAGCACGGTTGACGATGGGATCAAGGCAACATGACACAGATACACCGGCAGTTGACTATTTTGGGGCATGTTTTGGGCAGAGTCTACCTTTTTGTGGAGGCCTGCTCCCTCTCTGCGACTTCCAACACGAATGTGCACCAGCGGCGCGGCCCAGGTACCTCCGGGTCCGACCATTCTTAGATGCGGGATAGTGGCATTTTCCTCCTAGCAAAGCAACTTGGCATTTCCTAGCTCTTGGTGGTGGTATTCCGCGGACGCTGCGAGCGGCAGGCGGATCTGGCACATGTAATCCATGGCGATTGATATGGATTGGTGCCAATACGGAGATCACGATAGCTCCATGGCTACGCTAGTCAATGCGGTTGTGTTGAAGGATTGTCTAGAGCTACATTACCTAATTTTCGGGGTGAAAACTCTTGGTTGGCCTTCGTTGGTTGGACCTAGTGACAACGATGTTCTATGCGATGTTTCTTTTTGAAGGTGTTGTTTTAGAAAATCGATACCGGCTCCTCAGAGTTAATATCCTTTATCTGACCTTCGATAGTTAGATCCGGCAACGACAATGTGAGTCGTACCCTTGTTGGAGGCATCACTTTGACTACTACACCTCTAAGCATATCTTTGATGCGTAGTTATTGAGTTTGTGTGAAGGATCTCCTGCTTGGGTTCATACATGTATATTATGGAGTGAGTTATGCATGGTTAAATTTTTATAAAATAATATATCCATTTGTGATCTGTGCAAAAAAAAAGAAGAGAGCACCCTGGGGTGTTGTGAACAGTAGTAAACAGTACAAAGCCGTGAACAGTATGCATATTTGTTTTTTTTCACAGGTCACAAACGGGCATATTATTTTACGAAAATTTACCTGTGTGTACTTCATTCCATCATAAACCGGTATGAATTTTTTCAGATTTTTTTGAAACTTATACCTGATTAAAAAAAATCGAGGAAACTCTAATGGGGGCACCTGCCCCAGTGTGCTGAAAATCCTACTTGCCCCTAATGAGGGGGCCACATCAGTATGGTCATAGATCCGTTTTTTGTTAATTTGCTATTTTTTTAACCTTTGCTGTCTTTCAACAAATTTTATGATTGTGTGTATCTTCAGTAAGTGCAGAGGCGAAAATTAAAGGTTTCATTGTTTAAAAAATAGGCAAAGGTGAGTAGAAATGAACAACTTCGCTACCACCCCGAGGATGTTGGCAAATCCTTGATTATTACCTTTAACCACATTACATATAGTAGCCGTAGCCGTCGGACAAGCCAGCTGTTGGCGGAAGCAATTTGATCTCAAATTCACGTTTGAACACTATAACTTAAGAATACTGCCTCGTATTTGTCCCAGTTCACTATACACACTAATTAAATTTAATGCAAATGACAATGCATATTATCAGGGAGTATCATGGCTGCACGTTTGCATGTATCAACACACGTCGGCATCATCCGGTACGTAGCTCCTAATCTCATGCCTAGATCCTTATTTCTGGCTTGTGCCACACCCTGTACATGTATTTAGAGCCCTTCGGTTAATCAATGCAAAGTGTGTTGAGTTTCCTCCTCGTTCACATATCCCTATTAAATCATTACTACAACATTATAATAACTATATTTTTGAGGGAAACTCTCCGGTATGCGGATGGAAGGCAGCCCATCGGCATGCAGCCTATCGGTATACCATCCAACCATTGACTCCCATAGGCTTCATCCAACGATAGCTTTACAGACTATAAAATCTCCTGATCTATACCTCCCCCAGTTAGCTAGGGTTTCTCCGTCTCTCATTTCTCACCGTTACCACCATGAAGCAGCAGCAGCTAGGCACGCCGGGGCTATGGCGACACAGGCCGGATCTTCTTGCCGCTGCAGCCATGAAGCAGCAGCAGCCAAGCACGCCGGGACGGTCGCAACGCAGACTAGATCTCACGATGTCGCTGCTGCAGCGAGACCTCACGTCGTTGGCCATGCCGCTGTCACCCCCCCCCCGGTCCTCCAGGCTATTCATCGACATCCTCGTCCGGGTCATCATCGATGGGCGCACCGACCTCGCCCACCTCGGGGGGCTCTACGCCGCCTGCCCCGCCGCCGCTTGCGGAGTTGGAGTGCATCCGCCGCATTAGTAGCAGCGCCGGTGGGATGGTCTGGATGGTGCGGCACCACCCAATGGCAACCACAATGAAGCCGTGCGGTGGCAGATCACGCACGAGATCGCCATCACGTGCACTGCCGAGCACCCGGGCACTGTGCGCTGCCACGGCATGTATGAGTAGGCCGGAGAGCTCCAGATCTTGCTCGAGCATCGCGTTCGATGACCTTCCTCGCCGACGTCACCTGGGGAAACAAATTATTGTTGTGTAGGAAACAAATTATTGTTGTTGTTGCCTATGTTTTAACTATATGTTTTCATATCACAACAATAATGTTTTCATATAAATTATTTACATTGTACAATAACGTTGTTGTTGCATTGGTTCAACAAGTTTGTTGCCTATAATTTAATTATATGTTTTCGTATCACGACAACAATGTTTCCACGGATGTCTGCTCTGGCCAATCCAATCATCCATTGGAGCAACTAAATTCGGAATCTGTTTCCTGAAATTTCAGGATCGGTTTCCTTAAAAATTGGAACTACGTCGTGTGTTGCATTAATTCAACAAGTTTGTTGCCTATGCCTTAACTATACATTTCTGTATCATGATAACAATGTCTCCATGAACGTTCGTTCTGGCCAATCCAACCATCCATTAAACCAACTAAGTTTGGAGTTTGTTTCCTGAAATTCCGAAATTGGTTTCCTTAAAAATCGAATCTACTTCGTGTGTTGAATATATGTTGTTGTTTCATTAGGTCAACACGTTTGTTGCCTATGTTTTAACTATATATTTCCGTATCACAACAATAATGTTTCCACGAACAACCGATCTGGCCAATCCAACCGTTGATTGAACTAACATCTGACAGCTATGTGGTATGCTGATCTGGACCAATATCGGCATGTCGATTTGTAGCAGCTCTCTATTTTTAGTATTCTTAATGAATAAATATTTTCAATCAGATTTATCCCGAGGGAATAATAGATACAGTAAAACAGAGACAATAGTTAATTAATAAAAGAAATAAGAAACACTTGGAGAAAATTTTGGCCATATCCTCATGCTAGTTAATGGTAGTAGTAGATGAGTAGATACCACTAGCTAACAAGGAAATCATGCACTTTTTCTGAATGCACTTGATGGATATATGATGATCACGACTTACACACATCGGCATACACGACCAATATTCTGATTGAGTAGTGTGCTTCCTTTGCCTTTTGCCAAACTTCACCTAATATAGTTGACGAGAGAGACTCAAAATTTGCACAAGCCTACGATATAGCACTAGCGCCGTCCACAGTCCAGTAATTAAAGATAAATTAAAGTCATGCACCGATACGATCATAAACCACGCTGGTCAGTACTAGCTAAATGCATGTATCTTGGAGGATAAGGGAAGAAGATTCTAGAATATTCCATCTTAGGGACGTAGCATTAGCTACTTTCCTTTGCATAGCGATGGCTGCCCATCTTACTCGTTTTCCCCCCTTTTTCTTTTCAGCTGGTGCGTGCAGGATTGGTTGATGTGTCGGGAAAGGTAATCCGTATTGATACGTCGAAACGACAGATAGATCGTCTTAGAGCAGCGACAAGATCAGATGGCTTTAGAAAAAGAAGATTGTTTCTCATGTTGTCAATTGGAACACAAGTATGCTGAAGATCATCTATCGATCAGGCCCGCTATCATATTTCGACTTTTCGAGACGCGCTGGTTCTGATTTCCAAACACTGAGCAGTTAAAACATGGTACCCGTAAGTATTCGTGGTTTCAACGACGATCTGTTGCGCTGTGCTTTCGTGCATTTGCTTTCGCCTCGACTGCAGGCCAAGAGCTGGTTCAATCACATATAAATGTTGGATAGGTAGAGCTAGATTTGGGCATCGGCGCGCGCGTGCACGCTAAGGAGATTTCTTCCCGCGAAACCACATTGTTACGGTCCTGCTTCTATCTATCGCTCGTGGCTCTGGTGTAGAGGGAATTAAGGCTAGAAACGAGGTACGAGGAGAAGTAGAGACGAACAGAAATGGGGAATCGGAGGATTAGACTTCACCGATTTACCCAGCCGTTTTGGTTTAAAAGCTGAACGTCATCGCGTTGTTACGAAAATAGCAAAAATAATTTGATTATATGGCATATCAGTTTTCATCTATGGCCACAAAAATTGACTTTGAGTTATAAAACAATGCAACTTACAAACAAAAATAACAATATGATATAATTTGCAAAACATAAAATAAGATGGTGGAAATCATGAGATGACCTCACCAATCAGAAAGTTACTTTTATGGCAGACGAACCATTACCAGTGACTCAAGTATTTATAGGTGTAAAGATATGGAGCTACAGTTCAACCGGGCCATGTTCCTTAACAAGGTCACACACTCGTACATAAACATAAGACAACATAAATAGTCTAGCCCAATTACAGAGCCTTATGGCCCAACATCTGTCTTCATCCCCTGCCGTGTCGTCATGGTGGAGTCCGTGACATACCCTCCCCCTTGAGGCATGGCTTGACCCCAAGCACGTCCTAAAGGATAAGAAAGAAGTGTATATTTCGTTCCTCAACTATTGTCAGACTATAACTTTCGTCCCTCCACTCTAAAGCGGGTTAAAATTGTCCCTCAACTCCTAAAATCATGTAACTTACGTCCCTGAGACCGGTCAAAACTGGTTTTGACTGTTTCAAAGTGGTTTTATGCCAAAAAAAAATTAAAAAATCAGAAAAAATTTAAAAAAATTAGAAAAAAATCAGGAAAATTTAAAAAAGAAAAATTCAAAAAAAGAGAAAATCAAGAAAAATTCAAAAATAAAAATCAGAAAAAGGAAAAAAATTACATAATACAATAAAAAAGAGAAAAAGAGAAAAAACTTGATATTTTTTGTCAAAGTTCAATGCAACTACATATGTAAATATTTGTCGAACATAAATATCAGTTTACAATATATAGTTGCATTTTTTTCAAAACTAGAAATATTTAAAAAAATACATAAATTTTAGAAAAACTAATAAAATTTAGGAAAAATTGAAAATAAGGAAAAAATCCAAATTTTTTTATTTTCCTGAATTGTATTTATTTGAAGTTATCTACGTTATCTTCTCCCCTACACTCTTTGGATGATGTTTTATTTGGTAAAAAAAAGAATATTTAGGAAAAGTGTAACTATATATTGTAAACTGATATTTATGTTTGACAAATATTTACATATGTAGTTGTATTGAACTTCGACAAAAACAAATCAAGTTTTTTCTCCTTTTCTGATTGTTATAGTATTATGTAATTTTTCCCTTTTTTTCTTTTTTTCTTTTTTTCTTTTTTTAATTTTTTCCTGATTTTCTCATACATATTTTTGAATTTTTTCCTGATTTTCTCAATTGTTTTGAATTTTTATGATTGTTTTGAATTTTTCTTTTTAAAAAAATTTCTATTTTTTTGAATTTTTTCGGCATAAAATCGCTTTGAAACGGTCAAAACCAGCTTTGACCGATGTTAGGGACGTAAGTTACACGGTTTTGGAGTTGAGAGACAATTTTAGCCCATTCTAGAGTTGAGGGATGAAAGTTACACTCAGATAATAGTTGAGGGACGAAATATACACTTCTTCCACTTTAATCGAGCTGAGAAAGAGACGCCCAGGTGGCAACCCACCCCACTGGACCAAAACATGGACCACCGCTCCACTGCCTTTCTTCACCAGCAGATGATCCAGACAAGCCACCGGCACCAAGAAAGGTGAAGCATCAGTACAAATGACGGACAAGTCAGTACTCACCTGTGCTTGAGGGGGAATGTGGCATTTCAGCTGTGAAAAATGAACCACATCACGGATCTGACTGGACCCCGGAAGTTCCAACTTGTAAGCCATCGCACCCACACGTTGCAGCACTTTTTAGGGGCCGAAAAAACGGAAAGCCAGTTTCTGGTTGCTGCGATGTGCCAGTGAAGATGCTTGTCAGCTTGTCTCTTCATACGCTGTTGGGCGCGCAGGAGCTGCCGTTGGTGCAACCGAGTGATATGTTCACGCTCCACTAGCGCCAGGTTTTGAGGTCAGGAACAGAGCAAGCATTGGTATCAGAGATGTCGAAGTGCCGCGGGGGATGCCCTTACAGTACTTCAAATGGGAAACGACCCAATGCAGAAGGGAAGCTCGTATTGTACCAATACTTTGCCAAGGGTAGCCAAGAGAACCACTTCTTAGGTGAGGACTGCACTGCACAGTGCAAATATGCCCCCAAGCACTGATTCAACCGCTCTGTTTGACCATCTGTCTAAGGGTGGTAGGAGAAACTCATCATCGGTTGGGTATCGGAGAGACGAAACAACCCCTGCCAGACAGCACTGTTGAAGATGCCATCTCATCTGAAATGATAACAGAGGCTAACCCATAGAGCTTGTAAATATTTTCAGATACAGCTGAGCCACTTACAATGCAGTATATGGGTGAGCCATGGGGAGGAAGTGCGCATACCTAGAAAATTAGTCAATTACCACTAGAATCGCCGTATGATTATGAAAGCGAGGTAATCCTTCAACGAAGTCCAAACTGACCATATCCCATGCTTGCTTCCTCACTGGTAAAGGCTGCAGCAGCTCGAGCAGGCGGACATGCTCTGTTTTAGCCTGTTGGCAAACAGAAGAAGCTTAAACATAACGCTGAGCTGAGGACTTGAGATGGGGCTACCCGAACAGATTCTTGATACAGTGATAAGTGCCATGAACACCGGAGTAGCCGTCAATCCCACTGTTATACAGTGCCTGTAGGATGTGTGCTTGAGCCATTGAGTTGTTTCCCACCCACACACGCCCTTTGTATCGAAGAACACAATCAGTGAGGGAGAAGCCAGTAGAGTTAGGCGATCGAAGACTAAGCTCAGTCAGGAGGTTCTTGGAGAATGGATCGTCCTGGTACCTTGCAATCAAATTTTCCAGCCACAACGGTGTGCACACAGAGATAGCATGAGCTACAACACCTTCGTGTTGCCACGAAAGTGCATCTGCCGCTGTATTGGTACTACCTTTCTAAACTGAATCGCAAAATTGCAGTCCCATCAAGCAGCCAAAAGCTTTGAGCTGCAATCCTGTGGTAAGGCGTTGATCTCCCAAGTGCATTAAGCTGCGATGATCTGCGCGAATTACAAACTCTTTGTGCTGGAGGTAAGAGCACCATTTATCCACAGCGAGCAAGATGGCCAAGCACTCCTCATGCGTCGAATGGGCTTGATTGCAAGGGCTCAAAGCTTGGCTAAGGAAAGCGATGGGGTGCCCCCTTGCATCAAGATCGCATCGGTCTCCAGCACAAAAGTCTTGAGAAGTCGGGGAGTGCTAGGACTGGAGCACTGACCAGGGCTTGCTTTGAGGAGCAGAAAAGCATCTAGAACCGGAGGTGTCCAGTGAAACAACGCCCCCTTCTTGAGCAAATCCGTGAGAGAACAACTGATCGAGCCGTACTGTCTAATAAACTTTCGGTAATACCTGGTCAGACCAAGAAATCCCCGTAGTTCTCTGACATTCTTTGGTTGTGGCCAATCGCGGACTGCCTGAATTTTTACTGGGTCCGTCGTGACCCCAGTCACCGTGATAAGATGTCCCAAGTACTCCAAAGTCTGCTGCGCGAAGGAGCATTTGGATTTCTTTTTAAAAAAACTGATGAATGCGCAGGATTTGGAAAACCTCTGCCAAGTGCGCGGCATGGTCAGGGAGTGTGCGGATGTAAGCCAAGATGTCGTCGACGAACACCAGAACGCAGCGCCGCAAGAGGCCCCAGAGATTGTGTTCATCGCTGTCTAAAATGTGGTTGGAGCATTTGTCAGCCCGAAGAGCATGACCAAGAGCTCGTACAGCCCTTGATGGGTGCGAAAGGCTGTTTTTGGCCTCATCGCCAATAACCATGCAGATTTAGTGATACCCGAATTGTAGATCCAACTCGGTGAACCACAACGCACCAGCGAGCTCGTCCACCAATTCATCCACGACTGGCATAGGATGCTTGTTCTATTGGAAATATACTAGAGATAATTATATAGATGATTATATATTTTTTTATATTTATAATTTATTAAATCATATCTTTAATATTAATTAGAGAGTATGCAATTTGCTTACGAGACTATGTTAATCTCTGTGATGATAATTCTAAAGTGATCTCTTGTTGATAAAGCATACGAGGACACATATAGCATAAGTTAGTATATGTATTGATTGATGATCATGTTTCACAGGTCATAAACATGAAGATATTAAACCAATAATATATCAAACCAATAATATGAACACGTGTTAGAGAATATGGGATTAGATCGACCCACTATGAGACATAGCGAGAATGTCGTATTCTTACATGTTATCTATTGGTCTCGTAACAATGTGTATGATATATGATTAGACTTGAGATTGATGTATGCACTCAAGATGTGGAGTGACTTGCTTAGAGATGTTTCACTAAACGAATACTCCTGTTTTAGAGGCCCCATGCGAGTATAAATTTGTATACAAAATAAAGAAGCAAATAACAAACGTCAGGGACCTCTGTATTTCATTATTCTTTTGGAGGATTACAATGTACAGCTTTTACATAAATACATATGTTGCAGCATTGTCTGACTAAACTCTATGATCGTGTAGCTATAGGTTCCCGGAGCCGCGTAAGACAATCCAGTTAATTACACCCACAAAACAAGTCTTATGAAAAACCTCCGATTAAGCTACACTGATGGTTGTCGTCTTTAAGCCTGTATAAATTATCCTTCAAACGTGCATGAATAATGCAAAAGACAAATAACAGTGTGCAAAAGCCTCATCGGTCGATGGCATGTATTATCCAGCCTCGTGGATCAGGGAATTCAGAATGAAGTCTGTGAAGTAAAAGGTGTTCGACCTCGTCGGTCACGAACAAAGAAAGTCCAGTCTCGTCGGTCAGGGAAAATCCCTGGTCTCGTCGGTCACGAAGTGTGATCAAGACTTCATAGAGGATCTCCAACGCCATAATTGGACGTGGATAAATGAATCTTTGAGAAACAGGAATCATGTTGATGTACCATGTATGCACATGTGGAGTGGCAATGTCCTTAGATTTGAGGCAAACCGCAAAGTCATGTTAAAGGCGAGTATCTCCGCTCAATCTAAATCTTCGTGAACCTGTGCCATATGACAAACCAATCTGTGGATCGAGTTTCCTTTCTCCTAAATAGCTGAAAAAGTCACAGAAATTACTGCGCTGTCTATACAGATTCATTTGAGTCAAAGCTTTTACAGGAGCTCCCTATGTATGTTCGCTACGCCTCATAAAATTTTGATGTTCGAATCCCAACCAATCAATCTGCAAACATTCATCAAGTCAAGTGTGACGATCTGTTTCGCCTAGCGACTGCTGCTGAATTGCACGAATTGCTGACCCTTTCGATGGAGACCTAATCTCGCTCTGGTTTGCGCAAGATAAATCGTGGATTCCGAGTACGCTGCCCTGCAGTTTACACTAATTATTCGGAGGTTCTCCCATGGACCAAACAGGTTGAAATTTTTACGTCGCCAGAATTACGGAAGGATGAATTGGAACGATAGTGCACCACGCTTCTCAGCTAAGGCCTCATTGGCCATAACAACTCGGCATTCTCTGCACTTGTCTTGCTTAATAAAAAACAGCACAGGGCCCGGTGGATGTGCACTGGCTATCGCGCCCTCAACGACAAGACGATCAAGGACAAGTTTCCCATTCCCATGGTTGAGGAGCTACTCGATGCGCTCAAGGGTGCCCAGTTTTTCACCAAGCTTGACCTTCGCTCCGGCTATCACCAAGTCCACATGCACCAGGCAGATGTTGAGAAGACGGTGTTCCGCATTCCCAAGGGCATGTTCGAGTTCTTAGTAATGCCATTTGGTCTCACTAATGCATCGACGACCTTTCAGGCTCTTATGAACGACATCCTGCCCCCGTTCCTTCGTTGCTTTGTGCTGGTTATTTTTATGAAATTTTGATTTACAGCATGTCCTGGGCCGACCATCTTCATCATGTGTGCTCAGTTTTTCATATCCTCCGTCAGCACCAGCTCCTCCTCAAGCGGTCCAAGTGCCCTCTTCGGCGAGTCCTCTGTCTCCTACCTCGGCCACGTCATCTTTGCGACCAGCATCGCCATGTACTCTTCCAAGATCGACGGCGTCACGGGATGGCCGCCCCTCAGTCGGTCTGTGCTCTTTGGGGATTCTTTGGCCTTGTGGGTTACTATCGTCGCTTCATCTAGGACAATGGCACTATTGCGGCGCCTCTCACCTGCCTTCTGTGAAAGGATGGATTCATCTGGTCTACGAAAGCGGACCAGGCTTTCATTGCCCTCAACATGGCCCTCATGTTAGCCCCGCTACTCTAGCTTCCCGACTTCATGACTCCGTTTATCATTAAGTGCGATGCTTCAGGCTCCGGATTCGGTGTTGTACTCCATTAGGGCATGGACCTGATCGCTTTCTTCAATCGTCCCATAGCCGAGCGCCATCGGAAGCTTGCGACCTACGAGCGTGAGCTCATTGACCTCATCCAGGCTGTACATCATTAGCAGCTATACGTTTGGGGGTGCTCCTTCACTGTCCACACTGACCACTACACTCTCAATTTTTTTTTGACCAACCGCTCTCCACCATTCCATAGCATCAATGGGGAAGCAAACTGTTCAGCTTTGACTTTTCGGTGGAGTTCAAGCTAGGCAAGCAGAACATCATCACTGATGCCCTCTCACACCGTGATGTGGAACTAGGGCTGGCCTTCACCATCTCCAGCTCCCGGTTCTCCCTCTTCGACAACCTCCAGCAAGCGACCAACACTGATCCCGAGCTTATCTTCGTCCAGGAGTGCATTCTCACCGGCAAACTAGGATTGCCATGGAGCCTGGTGGACAGCGTGGTCTTTCATGAGCACTGCACCCACCTACCCGCCAGTTCCGCCCTCTTGCCCCACCGTGTTGGCTGCTAGCCACGACGACGGGCATGAGCATATCTAGAAGACCCTACATCGCCTCCCTAAAACTGCCAGGTCGTGCACACCTACATTCATGCCAGCACCACGTGCCAGTACAACAAGACCGAGCACCTTCATCCTGTTGGATTGCTCTATCCATTGGAGGTATCCTTTAGCATTTGGGCTGACATCTCCATAGACTTCATCAAGGGCTTGCCCAAGGTGGGGGGAAAGTCAATCATTCTGACAGTCATGGACTGCTTCTGGCGCACCCGTACTCCGCAGCATCCGTCGCCCGTGCCTTCTTCACCAACATCATTCGACTCCACGGCATTCCAATCTCCATCGTTTCCAACTGCGACCCGGTGTTCACTTCCAACTTCTGGCGGGACCTCTTCAGCATGTGCGGCACCTCTCTTCAGATGAGCACCGCCTTCCACCCTCAGATAGATGGCCAGTTAGAAGCTGTCAATAAGACCATCGCCTTGTACCGTTTGACCGGAGACCGACCGCGCTAGTGGTCCGCTGGTTGCCATGGGCAGAATCCTATTATAATTCCTCTTTCCATTCAGCTCTGAAGACTATGCTGTTTAGGATGGTTTATGGCTGGGACCCCCTTCTATTCAGGACTACAAGCCAGGCACCGCTCGCACCTCTGCTGTCGATGCGGAGCTCTAGGACCGTGATTCTTCCTCGCTGATGTTTGTGCTCGTCTGCTCCAAGCTCAAGACTATGCCAAGCTCCATTATGATGGTCAGCACTGTGAGCTTCACTTTGTTTTTGGTGACTGGGTTTGGCTACGTCTTTATCACCGCGCTGCTAGCTCTCTTCCTGGCGCTATCAAGGGCAAGTTGGGGCCTCGTTATTATGGCCCATATCGCATCAGCGCAAGATCAATGAAGTCACGTACCGCTTGGAGCTTCCGGCCTCAGCTTACATTCATAATGTCTTCCATGTCAGTCTCCTCAAACCATATGATGGACCTCCCCCGGACACCCCGCCTCCACTTTTGGCCCTCCTCCATAGCAAGGTGGTGTGTTCGTCTGTAAAGGCCGTTCGAGCTCGCTATGCAAGGGGTACTTGACAGATACTGGTGTAGTGGGAAGGCATATCCACCGATGATGCTTCTTGGGAGGACCTGGCCAGCTTTGAGGAGCATTATCCGACATTCCAACTCGAGGATGAGCTATTTGTCAAGGGTGGGAGAGATGTTATGTGGGGGCAGCAATATTAGTGGTGGGCCCACCCTTAGGGGCAGCCGGGACCGGCCGGCTTGGCCCTCAAGTTTAGGAGTCTAAATTAAAGATTGTTTAGAAGTCAGAATTAGAGAGAGTTACTAAAATAGTGTTTGTCTCAGATTAGTAAGTCTGCATTCTAAATTGGTTTGAGTTTATATCCTAGTATGGTTTAAGGGTGCCTCCATTTATATAAGGAGACCTCCGGCTATTGAGTAAAATAACATGGAGTTAATTTAACTTCCCCCGTCTCTCTCCTATGCTCAGCCCTAAAACAACCACCTTTGCCATCAAACCGTAGCCGCTAGCACACCTCCACCGCAGCCGCTGTCTTCACGACATCTCAAACCATGGGATCATAACAGTTTAGTCATACACCCGTTGTAGAGGCAACCCGTGTCGTTCGGCGAAGACATCAGCATTGGTTGCGAGGACCGGTAGGATGCCCTCTGAGATGTCGTCAGCCGAAATGAAACGGAGGAAACAGAGGATGATCGCGAGCGCCCAAATCTCATTCCCTTTGTGCCACTTGACAAATTGCTCAACAAGCAATTTAGAGAGAAGCTGTGGAGGTGGTGTAGGCACACCGTGAAGCTTGATCATGGCGCCAAGATGCGAGAACTCCAGAGTTTTGTTCTTCCAATCACAAACCATAGGGCTGCATGAAGCCAACCAATCGATCCCAAAATGGTGTCATACACCACAATGTCCAGGACACGCATGTCCGTCCAAAACGTGTGGCCTTGAGCCCACCATTCTGATTGAGGAATCCACTGATTGCAAGAGAGAAATTTACCATAAGCCTGTGAGAATAAACCTTGTCCACTTAGTCTAGGTTCAGTTTTTTCTATTTGATCAGATAGTTAGTTAGCTGGTCATGTGCGTGATCTTGTCAAATTGGTTGCGTGCATGCAGTGGAGCTCTGATGTGTGCTTCGTCTGCACGGGAGTGCGTCGCGCGGCACGACTCTGGCGTCTGGGATGGCATTCACCGTTAAGGAGTGGTGGCGCGCATGTCGGGCTGTGTGGCCACGATCTAGTCTGTAATCGTTGCTTTATATTCGCAATACAGAGTCCAGAAAAGCTGTTAACTGCAGCACAAAACTTCTTGTTCATCGTCTTCCTCGCTGTGATCGTGAGAGCTGAGTAGAGGGGCTTGGCTGACATTTGGTATCAGAGCTTGGCGACACCCTGGTGACCATGGCGAGCAGTGAATCACGCACTGCACAGGCGATGCTCCACGGAGCACCGGTGGACGCGGGTGCGCACTTGCAGACACCGCCACGGACACGATGTCAGAGCCGTGGGCGGAGCTGGGCGCGCAAAGACAACAATGACATAGTTGTCCACGAGAGGGTGGTCCAGGAGCGCGGCGTCGTCATGCCAGGCACCGGCGCCACCTTCCTCATCCTCATGTCGACCAATTATATCGAGTGGGCTCTTGTGATACAAGTTCACATGGAGTCCTACGGCCTCTAGGATGCGGTCGAAGGCAATGCCGCCTATGTCCACGACGACAAGTCGGCTCTCAGGGTAATCCTACGGGCCGTGCCGCCGGAGATGTTCGGTGTGCTCGTGGTCAAGAAGACGGCGAAGGAGGCATGGGACACGGTGAAGGTCATGCGCATGGGCGTGAGTCGCATCCGCGAGGCCACGGTGCAATGGCTTCGTGCGGAGTTCGAGGCGATCGTCTTCCATGACGGCGAGACGCTGGACAGCTTCGGCATGCGCATCACCACCCTTGTGAACAATCTGCGCACGCTCGGCGACACGCTTGAGGAGGTACGTGTTGTGCAGAAATTCCTCCGAGTTGTGCCGGCATGCTACACGCAAGTGGCAGTGGCCATCGAAACCCTGCTGGACCTGCGCGAGCTGACCGTCGAGGAGCTGATCGGCTGCCTCCGTTCGGCCGAGGAGCGCTGCGGCGGCGGCTCCTCTCATGGCAACGGTGGCCAGCTTCTGCTTACGGAGCAGGAGTGGGAAGCGCGCAGGAGGGAACGCGAGCAAGGCTCAGGCAGTGGCAACTCGGACGGCGGTAATAATCGTCGTTGCGGGAAACCGCAGAACCGCAGGCGCAGCAATCACAACCGCGGACCCCGTGATGGGGGGAACCGTGCCGGTGGCACACCCAGCAGAGAATGTGACATGTCGCAGGTGAAGTGCTACAACTGCAACAAAAACGGGCATTTCTCCAAATCCTGCACAGAGCTGCGCCGGGAGCGAAGGGGACAAGCCCATCTGGCGAGGGCCGAAGAGGAGAGGCACCTACGCTACTGATGGCGTAGGTCTGCTCGCTCTCCATCGTGACGACGGGAGAGGCGATCACGGAGCACGTGCTGCTCAACGAGAAGTCGCAGGCACGGGCAACGGCCCGCAGCAGCAACTGCGATAGCTCCTGGTTCCTCGACACGGGAGCAAGTAACCACATGACGGGCCAGCGTGACGCGTTCACTGAGCTGGACACAAGCGTCGCTGGTTCGGTGAAGCTAGGCGACGGCTCCAGCGTCAACATCTGTGGGCGGGGGACGATCCTGTTCAAGTGCCGCAATGGTGAGCATCGCACTCTGACGGAGGTTTACTACCTCCCCCGTCTGCAGAGCAATATTGTCAGTCTCGGCCAATTGGACGAGATTGACTACGAAACGCATATCCACTGCGGCAAGCTGCAGCTATGGGATCCAGATGGCCAGCTCCTTGCTCGTGTGCAGTGCAACCATGGGCGTCTGTACGTGTTGCACCTCGAGCTGACCTAGCCCATCTGTCTCTCGGTGCGACGCAACGATGAGGCGTGGCGCTGGCACGCCCGGTACAGCCACATCCACTTCGGCGCGCTCCGCAAGCTCGCCAAGGACGAGATGGTGCGGGGACTGCCGCTCATCGAGCGCGTCGGGCAGCTCTGCAACAGTTGCCTGGCGGGGAAGCAACGACGTGCCTCTTTCCCGCAGTGAGCCCTGTACCACGCCACCGACCCGCTCGATCTCGTGCATGGCGACCTGTGCGGGCCGATCACGCCGGCGACGCCTGGAGGGAAGCGATATTTCCTCCTCCTCGTCGATGACTATAGCAGGTATATGTGGCTCACCCTGCTGGCCACGAAGGACGAGGTGAGCGGCTCGATCAAGCATTTCATGGAGGAAACAGAATTGGAGGCGAAGCAGAAGCTACGCACATTGCACACTGACCACGGCGGCGAATTCACCTCCAACAAGCTGAACGACTACTGCGCGCCGTACTCTCCCTAGCAAAATGGCGTTGTCGAGCGACGCAATCAAAGCGTGGTGGGCATGGCCCGCTGCCTCCTCAAGACGAAGGGAGTACCGGCGCGTTTCTGGGACGAGGTGGTGACCACGGCGGTCTACCTCCTCAACCGCGCGCCCACGGCGAGTCTTGCCGGCAAGACACCGTTTGAGGCCTGGCATGGATGGCGGCCCGATGTCCACTTCCTCCGCACTTTTGGCTCGATCGCTCACGTACGAGTGGTGCAGCCGAATTAGAAGAAGCTCGACGACCGCAACCGTCCCATGGTACTGTTCGGCTATGAGCTGGGCACCAAAGGCTATCGGGTGTACGACCCGACGGCGAGCCGCGTTCATGTCACGCGGGACGTGGTGTTCAACGAGTCGGCGCAATGGGATTGGCACAGCGACGGCGGGCGTGGTGCTGAGGAGAAGGTCAGCGACGACTCCTTCACCGTGGAGTACACGACCGTGCACTGGCACGGCGCCGCGGAGGGTGCACACGAGATAGATGGCGACACACCGGCAGCGCCCACGACATCGCCACCTGCGACACCGGCCGCGGCAAGCACGTTGACACCGACCGTGGCTGCTTCTCCAGGGGCCCAGTACGTGTCGCCGCCGACTACGCTCAGGGAGGAGCTGGACGCCGACCATGACGATGACGTGCCGCTGCGGTTTCGAACCGTGGACGACGTTGTGGGGCCAGCTTCCCCGCCGAGCTATGCGCTGCATGATCTGGGGTCTGGAGAACTCCACGCGGTAAGCACGGAGGAGCCTGCGTCACTGGCCGAAGCCGAGCGGCAACCGTGCTGGCGCAATGCAATGGAGGAGCTGTGGTCGATCGAGGAAAACCATGTTGGGATTAATCTTGTTATTAGGGTTAAGTGTTGATTAATTTGAGTCATGTGCATGCATAAGATGTGTACGTGCATGTGCTGCGTGCGTGTAGTCCGTGCACGTAGTTAGGTGCATCTAGAGTATTAGTTGTGTTTGGATAAATTAGTTGCATGGATAGATCTTACGTTGAAGTGATAAGGGTGGTTAGCGTGAGCATAGGATCAAGCAACAGCTCCTGTGTTGGCTATATAAACCCATGTAACGTGTTTATTCATAGTACGATTAGAACAAGAGAAAAGGCACAAGTTTGTGCGGTGCCAATTGCCCCTGCGTGTTCTTGTACTAGTGTGTGTGCTCGCATGTGTTTTTTTTTCTTCTCCCTTGCCAAAGCTAACATTTGGAATTAGAGCTGGTGATACTCAGATCGTGCAGCGATGTCCGGGAGCGAAGGCAACGAAGGCCGTGTGGTGGTAGTGCACCACGTGAGGGAGTCCAGCAACAACGTCGTCTACCCGATGTTGACGACGACGAACTAAATCGACTGGGCCCTCGTAATGAGGGTCAACATGAAGGCGCAAGGAATCTGGGCGGCGATTGATCCCGGAAACGTCGACCCCCAAACCGACATGACGGCATTGGCGGCCATCCTCCGTGCCGTCCCACCGGACATGCTGTCCAACCTCGCCGTGAAGGACACGGCCAAAGAGGCGCGGGACGCCGTCAAGTCCATGCGAAAGGGCGATGCGCGTGTCCGTGAGGCCAAGGTGCAGGCTCTTCTCAAGGAGTTTGATGGCATCCGTATGAGGAGCGGCGAGACCATCGACAAGCTCGCCATGCGCATGAACGGGCTCGCCAACAATATCCACACCCTCGGCGAACTTTTCCCTGAGGAGAAGGTGGTCAAGAAGCTGCTCTGCGTCGTCCCGTCCAAGTACACGTAGGTAGCTATTGCAATTGAGCAGCTCCTTGATCTGAAAACAATGTCTATAGAGGAGCTCGTTGGACGGTTGAAGACCGCGGAGGAGAGATACGATGCGGACGAGGGCGTCGGCGACCACGACCATGGCGGTGGAAGTTGCTTGCTCCTCACAGAGGAGGAGTGGCTTGCTCGCTACAAGAACCGCGGTGGCGCCGGCAAGAAGAAGAACACCTTTGACATATGCAAGGTGTGCTGCTACAACTGCCAAGAATACGGGCACTTCGCTAAGGAGTGCCGCAAGCTAAAGAAGGAGGAGGCGTTGTTCGCTACTGCGGATGCCGATGACGAACCGACGCTACTTTGAAGCTCGACAAGAAGGTTCTCGAATAAAGCCAACAAGGTTAAGGGGGTGATTGTTGGAGTTAACCTTGTTGTATAGGTCTAGAGATCATGTTTATTTCATTTTATTTTATGAGTTGCATGGAGATTAGAGTGGATGTGAGCATAGCATGTTTTATCATGCCAAGTCGTGACTGTCGCATGAGGCTGTGCAAGCATGGCACAATGTGTGTGTGTCCGTACTAGTCTTGCATGCATTATTAGTAGGAGTGGTGTTCATGTGTTTAGGAAGCATGCACGTAAGGTGAGAGTCTATGCATGTGTAAGCTCTGATCCGAGTCTGTGTTGCCGTCAAGTTGCGTCACCGGTGAAAAGACAATTGGAGTTGTTGTATTCGTGGGAGTCGCCAGCAGGATGCGCCACTGGCGGAGTGAAAGTCGCCGGCAAGTCGTGTCACCGGCGCGAAGAGTTGAGGACGGTGTAGTAAAGACCGTCGTCATCGAGAATGGAGTTGCGGTCACCGATGAGTTGAGACATCGGTGGCAAAGATGCGGCAGCGAGAGGTGCTGTGAAGGCATACTCGCGGTGAAGGCCATGTTCATGGGGTGGCAGTGTGATGCCACTGTAAGAAGCGTCGGCGCGATGCCGGCAACGGTGGCGGCGTGAGGTCTCTACAGATGGTGGTGAGGCAAGATGGTGTTGGCGGCCGTCTCTATGTCTCGCCGAGAAGTCCCAACAAGATTAGGGGGGTGAATGTTGGGATTAATCTTGTTATTAGTGTTAAGTGTTGATTAATTTGAGTCATGTGCATGCATAAGATGTGTACGTGCATGTGCTGCGTGCCTGTAGTCCGCACACGTAGTTAGGTGCATCTAGAGTATTAGTTGTGTTTGGATAGATTAGTTGCATGGATAAATCTTACGTTGAAGTGATAAGGTTGGTTAGCGTGAGCATAGGATCAAGTAACAGCTCCTGTGTTGGCTATATAAACCCATGTAACATGTTTATTCATAGTACAATTAGAACAAGAGAAAAGGCACAAGTTTGTGCAGTGCCAATTGTCCCTGCGTGTTCTTGTACTAGTGGGTATGCTCGCATGTTTTTTTTCTCCCTTGCCAAAGCTAACAAACCACTTGTGGACACTTACCGAGCTCCCAAGAGGCTGTCGTGCGATCGGCCTCAAGTGGGTGTTTCAAAATCAAGCGCGACGAGCACGGCACGGTGGTGAGGCATAAGGCGTGGCTCGTCGCGAAAGGGTACACACAGCGCCACGGCGTCGACTACGATGAGGTCTTCGCTCCGGTGGCGTGGTTGGAGGCGGTGCGTCTGCTCCTCGCGTTGGCGGCACATGAAGGCTGGGAGGTCCATCATATGGACGTTAAGTCTGCGTTCTTGAACGGCGACCTCCAGGAGGAGGTGTTTGTGGAGCAGCCGCCAGGCTTTGTCAATGACGGCAACGAGCACAAGGTATTCCGACTCCACAAGGCTTTGTATGGTCTTCATCAAGCTCCACGGGCCTGGAATCACAAATTGGATGAAAGCCTGGTTTCTTTGGGGTTAAATCGGAGTCCCTCGGAGCATGCCGTCTACTGCAGGGGTGATGGAGCTGAGAGGCTGGTGCTGGGAGTGTATGTAGATGATCTGGTGATCACAGGCAGTAGCAGCAGCAGTATCAAGAAGTTCAAGCAGCAGATGGCAAACCTCTTCAAGATGAGTGATCTGGGATTGCTTAGTTACTATCTGGGCATTGAGGTGTCACAGAGTCCTGAAGGCATTTCTTTGAGCCAGGGAAATTATGCAACCAAGATACTTGAGAAGGGAGGAATGGTGGACTGCAACCCCTGTCAAGTGCCAGTGGAAGCAAGACTGAAGCCGAGCCAAGAGAGCAGCAGTCCAGTTGTTGATGCGACCAGATACAGGAGCTTGGTAGGGAGTTTGAGGTACCTGGTTAATACTCGGCCTGATCTGGCATTTTCAGTCGGGTATGTTAGCAGGTTCTTGGAGGAGCCCCATGAAGAACATCTTGCAGCAGTGAAGCATATTTTGAGGTACATTGCTGGCACAAAAAATTGGGGTCTTTTCTATCCAAGGCAGAGAAGTGCAAAGCCAGAGCTGAGGGGATTCAGTGATAGTGATCTTGCTGGAGATGTCGACAGCAGGAAGAGCACTACTGGAGTGATCTTCTTCCTTGGGGACAGTCCTATCACTTGGCAATCCACAAAGCAGAAGGTGGTGGCTTTATCAAGTTGTGAGGCTGAGTATATTGCTGCTGCTACTGCTGCTTGTCAAGCTGTATGGTTGGCACGGTTGTTGGCTGACATTCTGCAGACAGAGCCGAGCAAGCCGGTGCTGAGGGTGGACAACAAGTCCACTATTTCATTGATCAAGAATCCTGTGCATCATGACCGGAGTAAACACATAGACACAAGATTTCACTTGATCCGGGAGTATGCACATAATGGCCAGATCGAAGTGAGGTTCATCAGAACTGAGGAGCAGCTGGGTGATGTCTTGACAAAGCCTCTCTGCAAGATCAAGTTCCAGGAGCTGTGCACACAGATCGGCCTTCACCAAGTTCGGTAGATTAGTGGAACAAGGCTTAGGAGGAGATTTGTGAGAATAAACCTTGTCCACTTAGTCTAGGTT
Source organism: Stipa capillata (assembly GCA_019208055.1). Classification (NCBI taxonomy): domain Eukaryota; kingdom Viridiplantae; phylum Streptophyta; class Magnoliopsida; order Poales; family Poaceae; genus Stipa; species Stipa capillata. Next base: position 67,149 of record JAGXJF010004358.1, read on the forward strand.
CAGTTTTTTCTGTTTGATTAGATAGTTAGTTAGCTGGTCATGCGCGTGATCTTGTCAAATTGGTTGCGCGCATGCAGTGGAGCTCTGACGTGTGCTTCGTCCGCACGGGAGCGCGTCGCGCGGCACGACTCTGGCGTCTGGGATGGCATTCGCCGTTAAGGAGTGGTGGCGCGCATGTCGGGCTGTGTGGCCACGATCTAGTCTGTAATCGTTGCTTTATATTCGCAATACAGAGTCCAGAAAAGCTGTTAATTGCAGCACAAAAACTTCCTGTTCATCGTCTTCCTAGCTGTGATCGTGAGAGCTGAGTAGAGGGGCTCGGCTGACACAGCCGCTCGAACTTTCATGGGTTTAAGGGCTTGCACTGAACATCCAATGCGATGCGCGAAGGAGCTGTTAACGAAACTGTGAGTGCTGCCAGAATCAATAAGAATCAACATCACTTGATTGCGAACCAGGGCGCGAACGCGCAGAGTTCCTATGTCTTCAGTGCCCGACAAAGCATTAAGCGAGATATGACACTGTTCTTCAGCCATGGCATCTGCAATTTCCAATAGATTCAGAATCACCTCTGACAGTTTAGCCGATTGGTCGTCTGTTGTCAGCGCGTGCAACTCCGCGTGCGCTTTCTGGGCACATTAGTGAGTAGGATCGTACTTCTCGCCACAGTTGAAACAAAGTCCCTTCACCCTGGCCCAAGTGCAACATGCAGGTTTCTGCTGATCAGCGCGAGGTTGCGCCTGCTCGGCACGCCCAGCCCCCTGTTCCTTTGACTGTCCATTGTTTGGTTTCAGTCAGCACCTCTTGCTGCACCTGGGCAAGAAGCAGGGTGCGCTCCATAGTAGCGGGCACCTAGGACTCCACCGATCCACGAATCTCCCCTTTGAGACCCTGGATGAATTGCGAGAGGAATAACTGTTTATCGTAATGGGGGTTCAACATCGAGACCTGGTACATCAGCTCTTCGAACTTGTCCATATACTCTTCCAAGGTGCCACGGTTTTTTCAAAGATAGTAATTCCTTGAGAAACTTGCGAGAATTATCTGCGCCGAACTTAGCCTCAACGGCCGCCATGAACACTGTCCAATCGCGCAGCTCATGGTTCAGCTTGAAGGCTTGAAGCCAGAGCGCTGGCTTCCCGTCCATGTGCAGGGTCGCTGTGGTCAGCCACAATGCCGCGTTGATGTTGAAAATCCGAAAGTAATGGAGGCATTTGTCGGGCCAGATGCGAGGATTAGAGCCATCGAACCGGGGAAAAGAGATTTTGGGTAGGGGCGGGCGGCCGGTGCCGTGAAGCACGAAGTCTACCGCCACCAACATCGCCGCCCGGTCCATTAGCGCCACCCGGACCACCGATCGAACGACTTGCCCATGAGGACGAAAAGTCTATGGATCCGGATCGTCCTCGCTTTGGGACAAGGAATGCTGCCCCGCTTACAACTGCGCCACCAGCTTCGCCGTGGCCGCCATCTGGCCAGACAGGAACCCGAAGCGGCGCGTCGCCTCATCGTGTATGCGAGAGCTGTCCTGCACCGCCTGAGCCGTGTGACCCATCTGCACGAGGAGTTGCTGCTGCGTCGTGTTGATCGTGCTCACGCACGCCTGCAGCTGGTCCAGACCGGCGCGGATCTGGGTGAGCGTGGCGTCCGTCGCCTCGAGGACGAATTGGGTCTGCGGCGACGGTTTGGGAGGCGCTGTGGTGATCGAACTCCAAGCCGAGCCAACGAAGGTGTTACGGGATTCCACTGGTACACCACTGGATTCACCAACCTTCCGTCGGAATTTTACAGCTCAAGTCCGAAAGGTCAGACGATCAACCAATGGTGGAATCCCGTGATCGGCCTGAGTCTGATACCAAGGTCTAACAACCCGTTGCCGCCAGCAATCGCCGTGACATGAGCGAGAAAAAGGGGCGTGAGAGAAAGAGGAAAAGCAGCGAAGACAAGATAGATGGGAGATCTCAATTCACTTCTTTTCAGCTTTGATTCGTTACATTACTTCAGTGAAATAGGGACGCACCCTGTTACACTGGACACGCATAAATAACACATCCACCACTCCACACGCACTACTTCGGTGAAAGGCGCTCTTTGCTTTCCCGCGTTCACCCCTGTTCCGTGGAACCACCAGCAGCACCAGGTGTTACACCGGTCCTCTTCTTAGAAAAGAGTGATTTTTGACTTGGGCTAATCCAAAACATTGACTATGTTCAAACTAATCTAGCCATTAACTCCAGCTCAAAGTAAATCCAATCATTAGCTCGAAACACGTCCGAGCCAAGAAAAAGCCAATCCGGTAAAAGCAAAAACCGCCACATCAACGAACTCTTCTTCCGCGGGAGAAGAGGAAGCGTCGCTCTCCATTTCCCACCATGAAAAGCACCACCAAGAAGGGCAAAATATGTCCGGGGAAGCCGGCAAGCTCGAGCCGGGCAGCAGCGGCTTGGAACCAGTCGTCCTCGTCCTCCCCACGCCCCTCGCCCCCGCCCGACCTCTCTAATTTAACCCCACTCGGCATCCCCGATTTTCCCTGACCACGTCCCCCCCTTAACCTCCCCTCCTCCTGCGATTCAACTCGCATCCTTCGGTTCAGGAGGAGAAGGTCCAAAGGGGGGATCGGCTCCATTGCGCGTGATTCCATTCTTTTCTCTTTTCTCTGGTTGCTTTGGGCCGTTTTCTTGGTTCTTGGAGGTCAATCACAGCACGGGTCCTCTCCTCCCTGAAGGTGCTGCCCCCTTTCTTGGCTTCTTGGTTGGATTCCGGCTGCTGGTGTGTGCTTGATTGTGCTGGAAGATGATCAAGTGGGGGATCAGCAGCGGGACGCCCGCGGATTCGTACTACGAGGTCCGATCGGATTGCACGGACGATGTGCCCAAGAGCAGGTTCAAGATCAAGGTTTGTTTTTCTTTTCCTTATATCTCATTTTGTGTTTGTTAGTTTGGTTGTTGTTGCGTAACCATGCATATTTATGTATTGAAGGATCTCTGCATGTCTATCGTGTGCAATTTAGTGGTTCTTCATAAAATGGGATTTTGATGGCATCGGAATATGGACAATGTAGTATTGATGAGGTGCAGGAAAATGGAAACGACTCTTAGCAAGAGCATTGCGTGACTGAAAATATTGAGAATCTATGGGTGCATTGGTGAAATAATAATAATATATTTTGCATCTGCTGTATATTTTGATTTTAGTTAATTAAAAATCCCCTAAATCTGTATCATTGTGATTTTACAATCATCAATCTTCATATATTTTTTTCCTTTGATACATACATGTAATATTCTTTCATTATCTGACGTGTTTCTGTTGTAACTATAGATGTGCAACTTAACTTGTATTATATGTCCATGGGTGTGATTAGTCTATTATATATATATCAATGTTGACAGCTAGAGATAGACTTCTATGTCTAAGTGCTGGGCTACTTGTCAGGAATGTCTCATTTTTTGTTTCCAAGCCTAGCACTTCCTCCCATGTTTGTTTCACCCGTGCCTAAATGTGGACCGAGAATGAGCTGCAATTTCTTTTTTGGTTGCGCCTACCAGGTCTCAGACTCGAGACATCTTAGCTTTGATAATATATTGAGTTGCACACACCAATCAGTTCACCCAAAGCTGAATTTGATGGGACACGGTGGTCAATATAGTCATACTCAACAATAGGTGGTTGCAGATTATAGGTCGTCAATGTGCTTTAATTTTCTTCCACTTCTTGCAAGAGCATTGAGGAACCTCCCTATTTGCATTTGGAAATGTGTTGATGTCACTCTTGTTTCTTATGTACACAATACAGTCCTTTCTTGTTCTGAGCAACTCTATATTGTCTCTTCATGGCAGGCTGGCAAAACACTAAGTGTTCGGAAATGGCAGGCTGCATTTAATCCCGATGGCTGTCTTGACATTGCTTCAGTCCTAAGCCGGATACAAAAAGGAGTAAGATTCCTCATTTTTGGAGTTTTTTCTCAGTTTCAGCATATGCTCCCGGTTCTACAGTTGTTTCCTTTATGCATTGTGTAGGTTTAATAATTTACTGATCAATAATGGTTTCTCTTGTTCTTCTAGGGTGTTCATCCAACAGTTAGGGGTGAGGTTTGGGAGTTTTTACTTGGCTGTTTTGATCCGAGGAGTACCTTTGATGAGAGGGAGGAGATAAGGCAAATAAAAAGGTACTTGCCTTCCGAAGAGCATCTGGTGTGCAATTTTGGTTCTCCTGAAAAATATTAAATATTCACTATTATTGTACATACTTTATTTATACTATTAATAAAATATATTTTCTGGGCTTCCGTTACAGTTCTTTTGTCAAAAAATATCAACGTCTTAATCTATGCATCTGACATTTTTCCACTCACACTATTTATTCCGAATATCGAGTTCGTATCTGACCTATTTTACTTACACATTTTTGCTCTGTTCTGAACCAACATCTTTACTAAGTTCTCACGTGTGAACATTCATATTTGACCGTAACTTTCAACTTTGTGTTTCTCTAATAAATATTGCGATGCATCAGTTCTGAAGTTCACTATTTTAATATTTTCTTATAGCTCTCAGTTTATTACTTCCATCACATGCTACAAGTTGGGTTTTATCAGAAGATAGTTTTTATAAAATAGGCCTGCAATGCCACCTTCATTAAATCAGTCACCATATTTACACTCTTGCCCCCTATTCAGTATTTGAACTTCGCCAAAAAAATATGGCCCTCCAAAAACAATCATCGTAAGCCTACAAAGTAAGCCATTTGGGTTGGTTAACATCAGTGGGGCCCTAGTACCCATAAAAGGATAATTCTCCCGCGTCAGTCGCCTCATAATTGCCAAGCATAACAGTTCCGTTCCCTATGATATCTATAAGAATTTTATTCTTATGGTTTCAGTAATTAATAACTGTCATTGGAACACTTTATCTAGGTAGACTGAAATATTTTACCTGATGAACTATGCAGACTACAATATGCTAGATGGAAGGAAGAATGCCGAGAGATGGATTCTCATGTTGGTAGTGGTAAAGTTATCACAGCACCACTTATCACTGAGGATGGAAGACCTATTAAAGATCCTTTGGTTTTACTTGAGGCTACTTCAAACCAAAACACTTCGGACGGTGCTTCAACTAGCAGCAAAAATGAAAATGATGAAGATGATTCTGCAAACCGTATTACAGATAAGCATATTATTGACTGGAAGCTTACATTACATCAAATTGGTACATTTAACCCTTCTCTCTGTTTCTATACATCCTTTCACTATTTGTTTTTATCCCACTTCTTACGAAATTTGAAATAATTATAGGACTTGACGTGCTACGTACTGATCGCACTATGGTATTTTATGAGAACAAAGAAAATCTTTCCAAGTTATGGGATATTCTAGCCGTGTATGCATGGATTGACAAAGATATTGGTTACTGTCAAGGTGGGCTACATCTGACTTGCACAGGAAACTTATTTAGTGTCCAGATAAGCTTACAGATGTAACTTTTATATCTCAAACAGGAATGAGTGATTTATGCTCACCAATGATAGTATTACTCAACGATGAAGCAGATGCGTTTTGGTGTTTTGAGAAATTGATGCGTAGATTGGTATACCTTGCCTTCTATAAAGTTTCTCATGATATCTTCCTTCTAATTGTATAAATCACAATAGTACATTTGTTCTGCTGCAAATTACCTACAGTTGCTTTGCTTTCTTTTATCTTTGACATCTTTTTAACCACTCTGATGTTTGACATTTAAAGCGAGGAAATTTCAGATGCACAGATCAATCAGTGGGGGTGGCTAACCAACTTCAGCACCTTGCATCTATTATTCAGGTGCTGGACCCAAAGCTACATGACCACCTAGGTATTAATTTTGGGATCAACTATATTGTCAAGCAGTCAAATCTTCTTTTGTCCAATTTTACCTACAGTTTTTAATGTTGTCGAGTCCTGAACATAGAAACACTTGGTGGAGGTGACTATCTTTTTGCATTCCGTATGTTCATGGTACTATTTCGACGCGAAGTGTCATTTGGTGACTCCTTGTACCTCTGGGAGGTATGTTGCTACCCTAACAATAGAATATGATGAATATTGCTAGAACTAGAATATTGATTTTGACGTCTCATTCTTCTGATTGATGTTTGTTTTAAATTATTACAAGTCATACTGCTTTACTGTTGGGAGATACCTAGTAGAAAGTCACCTTGGGAGGAATCATACAAATCCTTTTAGTTTAGGCACCAAATCAACATGAAAATTCTGTTCTTTTTTTGTGTGGAAGATGTAGTCTGTGGAGTCTTGTAGTTGTAGCATCCTGTCAAATTTTGACTTCAAACTGAAAATTTGTTAGGAGAAAAAAAAGAGAGAATTCTTCCGTGAATAGTAATGTTTGTCCTTTCCTTTTCTTTTCTTTTCCTTAATTTACTTTTACTTTCATTTATTTGTCAGAAATTTCTTATTTTATTACTATCAACATGGATTGAATTTGAACTTCAAATACTACACATTTGTAAAGTATTGAGAAGTACACTGTACACCTACAGTTTGTTTTGGATTCTTTCATTTTGATTTGGTGCCTAAATTGAGAGGGTTATCATGCTTCCACTGTAAGGTGAGTTTGCATTTGATATCTCTCCTTTACTGAAAGTACTTACTCCAAATAGGTGTTCCATTATTTTTTACATGTGACCCCTGTTTATTATTATATGGTCAAAGGTGACTAACGTAGTGGTATGCTTAAAGAAACATAGTAACGTGTTTCAATCTATTTGCAGACTAGGGTTGTTTGCGTACTTGCATGAACACAATCTATCTCAAAATTTTAAGCACTGTTACTGTTTAGTTTTGTATATTTTTTGGTATCGGCAAATGTCCAGTACTGACTGTATATTTTAGTATCCAAATGAGTTCTTGTTATTTTTCTAAAATCATTTTTTTTAGTTGCTTCTGCTTCTCTTGTCTAATTTTTGAAACCTATCACAGATGATGTGGGCTCTGGAATACGATCCCGATATTTTCTTTGCAGCATGTGCAGAAGCAGGGGGTGCACAAAAAAAGGTTTCTAAGTCAAAATTGAAAGGAGTGCGCCATTTTACCAAGTGGGATAAGGAAAAGGATACAAAGAATGGATCTGAGGATGGTGAAGGTCCAGTTCCAATTTCAGTTTTCATGGTTGCAAGTGTGCTCAAGGAAAAGAGAGAAAAACTATTACAAGAGGCTAGAGGACTGGATGATCTTATTAGGGTAAGGGCCAAATCTGGCTTTTCCTTTCAGAATGTTGAATCTTTCTTTCCTTGTTTGGTGTGGAGTTGGTACATGACTAACTCAACCATACAAAAGGTGGTCCATTTTCTATTTTCTTATTCCTAGCACTGAGACTAGTTTAGGGGAGAAAATGCTCGCAAGCAACTTGCGATTCAAGCTCCGCTCAAGTTAAAAGAAAGCCTATTTTGACCATAAATCTTAAATTCATATCAAGTTTAAGCCAATCTTGTGCTAAGGCTCATGTGTGTGTGTGTGTGTGTGTGTGTTGTGCTTGTGCTAAGAGCTTGGATTGCGTAGGCTCATATGTGTATATAAAACATGTGTTGTGCATCCACAATGTAACTCATGCATTTGTTTCCTTTCAGATATTGAATGATGTAAATGGGAATTTAGATGCGAAAAAAGCATGTGCTGGAGCTCTGAAACTTCACAAGAAATACCTGCAAAAGGTAGCTATTCTTCTCACTTTTCTTAGCAATACATTGAATAGGTTTAGTGGCTTATGATTCAATAAGTACTTATCTAAAGTAATTATATTTCATAACTGCAAGACTATCACAACTGGATAATATATGTGATACACTTATTTTCTGGGGCTTGTCAACTGGATATCTCACATTTGCTCGCTCAACAGGTAGAAGCAAAGAAATCATAAGAATGCACTGTAATGTATGCTTCCACGGGATGATTCTTTTCCATTTGAATATACAAAACCATATTTGCCATAGAAATGGTCGGTGAAGGTTCTCACAGATGGTCATCATCTAACGTTCGGTTGAATACAGGATGAATGCAAGTGTTGTATGTAATGATATCACGTTTTCTGTACTCCATAAGTTCATTGGTTGTACAGACACAGAAGGCGGTGTGAGTAGCATCCCTTGCATACAAAATAATTTCAACACAAGTTGAAATGTGCTGTTGTGATTCACCTGGTGAGATTATTGTAGTCACGGAACTCTGATTCAAGAAAATTTTGCCCCTTCTGGTGGAGAGCACAATTTTGAATGCTTTTATCAATTGCAACAGAAGACCAGTATGGTGGAAACAGGGTTCACCTTTACGTTTTCGTCTTTGTTCCGTGACCAGAAACTGGTTTTTGACTGATTACTTGTGGGAACCGGTCAAATTTCTTATGATTTTGGAATTTCAAAATTCAAAATGATTGGTAACTAAAATAAAGAAAAATGTAGGGTCACCAACAAATATTCATGTAACTATGATATTTAGGTTTATGTGGTGTATTCGATCTGGTTATATATGTTCATACAAGTCAAAAAATACTACAGCTCTTTAGATACTATGCGGTTTATACTATCACCGTACTAGCCATGTCCGGTTCCTGGCGGCAACCGGCCGGTTAGGCGGTTACCCACCCTGAGTGGAGGTCATATTTTCCAGGAATTTTATTACCTCAAATCAACCGAAACAAGGCAACCTACATGAAAGAAAATACGAGAACAAACGGCATGTAAGCTGTCATAACAGCCTACTGAACAATGGACTAATAGAGGCAATCACGAAAGTTAGACTCATTATTTGATACCATGCTGGTTTTATGTTGGAACAATTTATTTTTGTCTAACTTCGGATCCCAGTCCTTTTAGAACATCGGCATTGAGTCACTTTAAGGTGTCAAGATCTGAAGTCAAAGACAAACAGAGCAGTATATAATAATGACTTAATTGTGCTTAATTACATTATTTTGATACTGCTATATATGAAGTAGATCGGCACCCCACTAGCTTCCCGGGCTCCAACAGGAGAGCCCTGTCGATGTGGTCCAACATCGCAGGGCTGCCCGGGTGCACTACCCAGAAGAGGTCATTCCATTCGACGCCGATGGCAAGCGGACCAAACGCATCAAGTAGACACTGTTCGATGTTGTCTGCCACCAAACATGGCACCTTGGTGGAAACGTTCCCGCCAATGCCGACTTTCTTCAGCTTCATGGTGGGCACATGCTCAGTCTCAAAAGAGCGGGTGCTCGACGGGGTACCCGGTGCCGGCGCTGACCATGACTGCGCCGGCGCCATCACTGAACACTGCGTGGAAGATGAGGGTATCGAGGCATTCCCCTTCGTTGGGGGCATGGAAGCCGGCCGGCGATGCTGGTGAGCTCGACGCAGGCCACGAGGAGTCAAGGACGCGTGCACCGCGGTTGTTCTCAGTTGGGTCCTTGGCTGGGCGCAATGCGGTGCAGCCGGCGAAGCAGCCGTTAAGATGGAGCATCGTGCGGCAGACGTTGGCACGGAGGCCGAGAAGCGAAGCCAAGCGGAGGTCGACCGTTGGTATTTCATATTTGCCGTGGATCGATCTCCACAAGCAATGAACAGAAGAAACACACGTGAATACTGGAACGAACACACGTAGGAGGAAAGCAATATGAGGCAATTTTCATTGTATTTCTCGTCTACCTTGGGTTTATATTACACGTATAGACTTATCCATTGACTTAAACTAGGAAACAAACTCCTACTTGATCCGGCTGGATCCTAACTAGACGTCTACTCTACGATCTTCAAGAAACATGTCATCCCATGCTTTATCTTCATCGCCAGACACCTAACACCACACGACTCAGGAACACTCGTGCTCTTCCTATCGACAACAACTTCGGCCAAGTTACTATCACTGTAGCCGGCCAGCTTCTCGTCCTCAGATCCCTCGTGTACTTCAGCCCATAATTGGCGTGGTTCCTTTCACATACCTGAGGATTTGCTTCACAGCTTGTAAGTGCACAGTTGTTGGCTTATCCATGTATCTGCTCACCATCCCGACATAGTAAGCGAGATATGGCTGTGTGTGAACAAGATATCTCAAGCTCCCGATAATTTTCCTGTACTCTGTTGGATCGACCGGCGCGCTGCCCTCATCCTTCCCGAGCTGCAGCTTGGCTTCCATCGGGTACCGCGTTGAGTTGCACTCCTTCATCCCAGCTTGGTGCAATATTTTCTTGGCATAAGAAGCTTGCTTTAACTTGATGCAGTCCTCGCTTTGCTCTGCTCTACCTCAATGCTGAGGTAGTATGAAAGAAGACCGAGATTGCTCATCTCAAACTCCTCCATCATCTGTTGCTTGAACATCTTGGTCTCCACGTTAGTAGTTCCGGTGACAATCAAGTCATCAACATACACTCCGGTGATTAAAGTTCCTGCCTCCCTGCATCTCTTGTATACAGCTTGCTGTTGAGGACATCTCTTGAACCCAAGGTTTGACAGGTACTGGTCGAGCCGTACGTTCCACGCTCTTGGCGCTTGCCGCGGTCCATAAAGCGCCTTAACTAGCTTGTACACCTTGTGTTCATGACCTTCACGCACAAAGCCTTCTAGTTGAGACACATACACCTCTTCCTGCAAGTCACCATTAAGAAACACCGACTTAACGTCGAGGTGATGGACTGTCCATCCGTTCTGAGCTGAGAGCGCAAGTAGCAGCCTCACGGTCTCCATCCTAGTCACAGGGACAAAGATCTCATCAAAATTAATCCCCTATCGTTGTACGTAGCCTTTTGCTACCAGTCTCGCTTTGTGCTTCACGATCTTGACGTCGGGATCCTTCTACAGCTTATAAATCCACTTAACTCGGATGGGTTTGTGGCCTAACGGTAACTCGGTGAGAGGCTAAGTCTTGTTCTTCTCAATGGCGTCGAGTTCTTGCTGCATCGCCGCCTGCCACTGCTGATCCTTTGCGGCCTCGCGATAGGACGAAGGCTCCTCAGAAGCGAAAAGTAACAGCTGATCTTCATCGAGCTGCACCTCCTCACATCTTAGACGTCATGGAGAGAGCGGTACTTGGGCGTTCTTTCACCTGGCGAGGCTGACTACCTGCTGCAGGTGATGGCACCGGTGAGCCCATTTGTACGGATGCTGCCGGAATCTCCGCTATGGCCGACGGCGTCCCGGCCGCCGGCGTTTCCGCCGCACTTGCCGCAGCGTGCGTCACAGGCGTTGCCGCGGCAGCCACGGCTGACGTCGTTGCTGCCGCTGCATGCGTCGAGGGCGTCGTGGCCAGAGGAGCAGCCGCCTGCTGCTCGCTCTCCGGCGCGTCCCGCCACTCGTCGTCGTCGTTGACTGTGAACGTTGCCTACTGCTATGGTCGTGGTTCACGTCCGTGCTCCACTCCCAACTCTTCTCCTCCTCAAACATCACGTCCCTGCTCACATGCAATTTTCCCGAACGAGGGTCATAAACACGATGTGCTTTGTTTCCTGGTTCAACACCCAAATATATCATAGGTATCAAGCTTCTTGGTGTGTGTACTCGGTACTTTCACATGTGCCAAGCATCTAAACACCTTTAGGTGTTCCAGGTTCGGCCTCCTGCCAGTCCACGCCTCATATGGGGTCTCCTCTTTCAACGCTTTCGTAGGCACGCGATTGATGATATATACCGCATGTCTGATAGCCTCGCCCCCACATATTTCCCGGCATGCGCATCGTCTTCAGTAAGCTTCTCCTCATTGCCAGAACGGTGCGATTTCTTCTCTCCACCACACTGTTCTGTTGTGGTGTATATGGCGTCATGAGATGGCGGGCGATACCCTCCGCGACGCACAGAGCCGCGAAGCCTCGGGATAGGAACTCGCCACCTCGATCTGTTCTGAGGATCTTGATCTTGTGGCCAATCTGGTTCTCAACCAATGCCTTATACCGCTTGAACTCAGTTAGGAGAGCATTACTCTTACACTTCAATGATGGAATAATCAAGAGTGCTAGTTGAATCAGGAGAGAGATTAGGAGTAGGATAATGACTTCTAGTTCTAGTTAGTTTGTACGAGGTTTTGCACCTATATAAGAGGTATTTTACAGTGCATTTTACTACTGTTTAGAGAGAGTAGTATAGAATTAGATCAACTGTTGATTTGCAAGGGTAATTTAGATATTTTTCGGTGCTTCTAATTACTCACCTTATGCTTCTTCTTGATGCTGAGCGATTAGGCAAGACAGGCCACGAAGCCATGGTATTCCTTAGCTTCCTATTTCATCCTCCTGGCGTCATGCATGCAGACACCAACGTTCAGATCCCGTGTTGATATGAAATCTAGGTCGATATGAAACCGAGCTGTTGCGGCAGCAGCAAGATCAAGTGCGTCTTATTGTTTCCGCCTCCGCCGTACTCCTCTGCTGGAAGGAGAGAGGTGACACGGCCAATTGCGGGCGAGTGTCGTGATCGCCGAGGCGTTCAAGGCCAGGGTGCTTTCGCCACTGCCCGTCACTGGCGGCATCGATTTCGCTGTCGCTCGACTGGCAGTCGCCGTCGTCGCACTCGCCATGGCCGAGTCGTTCATTCTCGTCTCCTTCGACGCGCACTCGTGTCAGGGGCAGCGGCCTTCTTCGTGGGTCTCCTGGCCACGGCCGAGATGCTCCGCCTCCCGTTCTTCCCCAAGTCCTATTCCTGAGCCAGCACGTCATGCCGTGCCTCGCGTACCCTCTCATCGCCCATGGCATCACCGAGCCGAAATTTCGAGCCACCGTCCTGCTGCTACGCACGTCCACCGGCGGTGCGTGGCTGCCGGCAGCCATGCTTGCCGTGCCACTCCCCCAACAGCCGCCGTAGGCCTCGCGCATGAGCGCCCCCGACGCCGCCGTCGGCCTCACGTGGTCCACCCCCACCGCCGTTGTCGGCCTCACGCGTGACCGCCCCCGCTGCGCCATCAGCCTCGTGCAGTCCGCCCCAACACCAACCTCGCCACCGCCGTCAGCCTCGCGCGTGATCGCTGCCGTCAGCCTCGTGCATGATTATTCTAATTTTGCCCCTCAAATCTATATACTGCCTCGTACTGTATAAGTTGGATCACATATACTACCCATAGATTCAACAATATAAACTAATTTCCACCCTTAGATCTTTAGAAATGGACATCCCATATATTACCTGTGTGCACCGTAAAAGACCTCCTATATAAAGGAGGCTGGTTGTAAGGATCAAACACAACGAAAACAAGACTTGTGAGAAGAAATAAAGAGAAACAATGGCATAAGGTGCTTTGGGCAAAGTATTTGTGATTGTATGTTTTGCGATTTGTTTCATGTAATCGATCCTTGGGCTAAAACCCAACAATTGTATCAGAGCAAGGAAGATTGAAGCTGTGCTTGCCCTGGGGAGAGGCGACCCCTGTTGTGCCTCAGGGCAAGCCATCGCCATTGAACCGAGAAGCAGTAGGTATTGCTGCTCAGCGTAGCAATAAAGAAGGAAAGGACCAAGGTGCATCTCACACTGAAGGATGCTGATGATGAACCGACGCTAGTCTAACGGTGATGCCACAACAAAAAAGATAAGAATCGTGTTTTAATGTTATTTTGTTGAATTTACATGGACACAACACTGAGATGTGACCAGTGTGTGTACATGTAAGTCGAGTCAAGATTGTCTATGTGCATCGATGAGGATCGAGCTTACCATGTAGTGAGAGAGGACTAGTGAAAGTGCTTCTCTGTGAGACTGCACGAGGCTAATGGTGCGTTTAGCTCGCATGTATCATGCTAGATGCGGCAGTGTAACTGGTAGTCCGGATCATCTGTTAGATCGAGTCGACGAGACGACAAATTTAGATTAGGGAGAGATTGATGGAATAATCAAAACTTGTTTGAGTCCTAGTTGAATTAGGAGAGGGATTAGGAGTAGGATAATGACTCTTAGTTCTAGTTAGTTTGTACGAGGTTTTGTACCTATATAAAGGGGGCTGGTTGTAAGGATCAAATCACAAACAAGACTTGTGATAAGAAATAAAGAGAAATAAGGACACGTGACGTGCTTTAGTCAAAGTATTTGTAATTGTGTGTTTTACGATTTGTTTCATATATGGCTAAAGCCCAACATTCAGCGTATCCTGCTATAGTCATCCACAACAAGAAGAAAGTCTCTGTGTTACCACCGACGTTGTAGGAGTTACGGGCCGCATAAGTCGGCGTGGGTCAACTCGAGGTCCGCTCGGTAAACTGCTTTCACAGGAAACGGAATTCTCGTCTGCTTAGCGGCAAGGCAACACACATAGCTGTATCGTTCGTTTGAACGTCGATACGCCCAGCACCATCTCTCTCAGCCATCATCTCGAGAGCATGGAAGTTTACATGCTCCAATCGCACATGCCACAGCCAAGCCGGATCTGCAATGCGGACAACCAAGAACACCGGCTGGCACGTGTGCAAGGGAACCTTGTATAGTCGATTCTTTGAGCGTCCAGCTTTCAATCACAAGTTCCCCAAATAACCTGTCATACATCCACAGAGATCTCCATCTAAGATAACTCTGCTTCCAACTTCGGACATCCGACCAAGACTAATGATACTGCTACATAATCTTGGAATAAAATATACCTCCTTGAGCAGTCGCTATTTACAATGTTGTTGGTTGGAAAAAGGGACTCCCAAAGAATGAGAAGGAGTACCGAAAAATGAAGAGTGCCAAAGATGATGTGCTTAACGACAAGATAGACAGGAGGGTACAACAAAGGATGCAGGCGATGGAGAGAGAAATGCAGAGTTTAGGGGATCCTTGACGGTGCAGCAAACTAGAGTCGCTAGCCCCAGTAACCGTCGAGTAGCTGCACGTTTGTCGATTATGCTAAGGACTTAACAGGCCTAACATTTCCTTGCGACCTCATGTTTGGTAAGATAAATTGCAAAATCCTCCTTATGTTGAATATGTGAGATGCTATCGCCTGTGCTAACTAATTGTCAATCGATATTCAGGTAGCGATGTGAGCACGCCTATGGGTAGCTATTCAACTATCACCCCGTGGAGGCTGGCTATGGAAAAATTTATCCTCGCTGTGCAAGTGATTTGGTGCATCACATCGCATTAGCGCCTAACATGGCTAAGTTCAATGTGGATGTTGTGCACTACCAGTTCAGGACAATCTCTCTGTCAATGCCCTCAAAGGACAAGCTCACTTCTCTAAGTGATGCCATTGTCTTATTCATTCAGTGGCCAAGAGGGATATCATCATAATCAAGAAGTCGGCATCCGACATAGTGCTCGATCTGAGCCTGATGGAGTTGTGTGGATGATCCGAACCGGTGTCTACACCAAATAAGATACTCGACAACTCGTTCATTAAGTTCAGTGCCGGTGGAGGCAAATACAAGCAGCACAAGTTTTCCCATAAATTTAAATTCCCGATATTAGCTATACTGTGTTCCTATAGCACACTTCAGACTAATTAGGCCATCAAGAACTAATTAACCATTTAATTTTTTAATAGTGCAAACAACAACCAAAGGAGACCAATATCTGCGGATTCTTCACTTGCTACCTCATGCACATGATCATACAATTCATGACTAAGAACAAAGATTTAAAGGTTTTTTCATGCAATAATACCTTCATACTTAATTAATTATCTACGTGATGCATTAAATCGATCTATTCTTTTTCAGCTACAAGCTTGGAGATGCACAGATGATAGCTTGAAAATGGATAGACTCAAGCGGATTCGCAGAATTATCGCATCCTTCCTAATTACCAATGATAGCTTGAGTTTCCAAAGGTGCTTGTGACAAAATTGAATGTATGAGTCCATGAGAACTTTGTGTATAGATTGGACTGAAAACTTGATCGTTTTGATGTAAAACTCATGAGAAAGTATCATGGGTATAATGAAAGCTACCGAAGCCAACAATTGAACAAGATTATTCCAAGCCTCTAGCTTAGGTCCAATTATAGTCCTCCAAAAAGAAACAGTGAGAGGAGTTGTAGCGAGAACTTGTGCCACTATGGCATATTTCCTTCTTACAAAATTATATAAAATCGGGTACTGTAGACTAAGAGGTTTATTACCTAGCCAGATGTCCTCCCAAAAGCAAACTTGGAGGCCATTCTGGAGGTTGAACCTACACCTACCGAGTTGAAAGAAATAATTCTTGACCTTCATGAGGTTTGCCTAGAACTGAGAATCACTACACCTATATTCAGCTTGATTCAAGGTTCTATTTCATAGACACTTGTTCTTTAGAAGGTGTTGCCAAACTCCATCCTCATTAATTAGTTTAGATACTTATTTGCTAAGTAAATATTTGTTCTTTTCTTCAAAGTTCTAGATGCCCAACCCACGTTGATCTTTTGGTCTGCAAATAATGTTCCACGTAGCAAGCCTATATTTTCTTTTATGACTATCCCCTTGCCAATAGAAGCCAGGTCAATAATAATCCAGTTGCTTTCTTACTCCTTTAAATACCAAAAAAAATGATAACATGAACATCGTTTGGCTGGATAACACAGAGTTTATGAGTACTAATCTGCCACTAGCGGGTAAATTTTTACCCTTCCAACTATTGAGACTTTCTCAAAGCGGTCGTTGATGGATTTCTAGTCACTATTTCTTAACTTCCTATAATGCATGGATATACCAAGATATTGAAAGAGAAAAGTACCTAGCTCATAGCCAAAAAGTTGTGTGTACTGAGGCTCATGATCCTTCGCTTTTTCAAAGTAGAAAAACTCACTCTTATGAAAATGTATTTGAAAGCTGTTCAAAGGTACAAAGTATGAGCTTTAGGTTTTTTGTTTGCTCGATGTTATAATCTATGATAATAATAGTATCATCCGTATACTACAGGATAGATAGCCCGTCCAATAACAAGTGAGGAAAACCATCGAACAACCAAGACCATTGGCTCATTGCTCCTCTTTTGGCTCACATCATCCGATATTCACACCGTGTATTCTTTAATGTACACATTGAAGCACAATCTGCGTTCTTGTTTCTTACTCCTCCTATCAAGAATCATCTTAAAACTTTGGTGATATTTGATCTGTCTTCTGCTGAAAATTGTAGGTCACTTACAGAAGGACTTTACTAATTAGTGGTTGCCCGCTGGACCATTATCTAGCGGACCCCTTCAACAGTTGTTCCATGGCCAGGGCAACCAATCCGGAGCCATCCGATTCAAGTCAAAGGAACCTCTCCTTGTCCGCAAGTTGGATGAGTCTCTATAGCTCTATTGTAGCTTTTCTAAAAATAAAATGGAACACATTTGAAATCAGCTCTATGATAATAGAACTGCAGTACCGGCGACAAACAGACCGCTTTCTCCTTTCTTCACCTACAAAGGGCGACACAACCTCTCCCTAGGGCCAAACACAGAAAAAAATTGAGTGGAGACACTCCTATAAATTTAAAAAACTAAATTATTTTAGAGCTAAGGTTTGGTCGTCCTCACCCTTGCTGCGCCGGTGGCCGGAGTAAGGCTTCCACAAGCCTTTTCCCCGGCATCAGTGGCTTCAGCTCCTTATTTCCGACGCTAGGGGGCGAATCTACGAGGCTAGTTTTCTGCAGAACCGATACTATTTTTCGATCCGGCGGGTCTGCCTGCCGTTGCTTTTGGTGGCTTCAGCTTCTTGCTAGCTAGTGATGGGATGGTGTTTTCTGGCTTGGCTCATCCTCTCCAGGCTTTCCGGGACGGTGGTGTCGGATTTCCCTCCTGGCGAGTTCACAGAAGCTGTCGTGTCATCGTTCGGTCATCCTGCTTCTGGTTCCGCCACCACAAACACGGCAATCAACAATGTTGCTAGGGTCACTGCTGGCTTGCTCAAGTCTTCGGATGGCTGGCATTGATGTCTTCCTCTTCCACCTGCCGATGCTTCCATTGCAATTTGGAAGAACAAGTCGATGGCGCATCTGTAGTTTAGAAGAATCCTAGATTTTCAATTATAATTTTGTTCTCGTGCTGGGTTTTTCTTCTTCGCAAAAATGAAAAGAAAAGAGAAACTATGATAACGGCTACAATAGTTGTCGACGTAGATCAATAAGAAAACAAAAGGAGACATGGAGATACAAGGATAGTGCTCTTCTCTATATCTATCCAGGTATTCTCTCAATTGTTATATTATTAAAAGTCACCCCTCTTTTTATATTAGTCCTCACCCCATGGGATGCAGCGTGCCCCTTCTAGCTAGGGCTCACCAGCACACCCCTCCTCGTGGGGCTTATTCTTAATTTTTTTTAAGCAACAATCCAACTTTATTTATTAAATAGTGATAGTATAACAGATAGAAAAAACTGAAACTGAAACGAACAACAAAGATCCTGATAAAAACCAAAATTACATCAAGATTCTCCTAAGTTGTCGTCTCTAACTCCACCCTTCACATCTCAACACTCCTCTGAGCTTCCGATGAACAAAAAACAGAAGAGCAAAACTACACAAAATGGAATAACCTTAAAGGTTTTGAAGACACCCACCCCAATAGGCGGGAACCTAATAACACTGAACAAACTATGGCCGGGGACATACCCCTCACAAGGCAAGCTATTGAACTCCTGCTTCGTCACCAGACCACCGGGGAAGAAGACCAAGAGCACGAAAGGACAAACCTAGAGAACCAGAAACCAAAATAAAGTCGATACCACAAAAGCCGCCACTGCCACCAAGTCAGACCGAGGCGTCGGATGATAATCTACCGGATCAAAAGCCATCGATCTGTGGGACCAAAATACCATTGGCTTCCTAACGTCAGCTCCGTGACAGCCACGCCAGGACGGGAATGGACCGGGAGACTATTATTCCATACTACATTACCTTATTACCAGGGCACCATCGATAAAAACATACAAACCTAACATAGAGAAAATTTTAATCTACTATACATCAAGCATTGATTTGGGATTCTCCCTCCTCCTGGTGTTGGATCGGTCTCCGGTGGCGAGGGAATTTGCGGGCACGTCGGCAGAAGAAATGGCAGGTAGGGTTTTTGCCTGCTACTCAAGTGATGCCTCGTTCTGGACTTCTGGTGCCCTTAGAGCATCTCCAAGAGCCTCTTTATATGGCTCTGGATAGCTATATCTAGCAAAAGTAAACAAAATACTCTCTCCAACAGCTTCTGTATCTTGTTCTCCATCCCTGTAGCAATCTGGATTCGTCTCCTCTCCCTCTCCATTCTTCTGCGCTCTGGATCGAGCTCCCGGCTCTAGATCCATCGCCAACTGCCTGCACACGCACGGAGATTTCCTCCCCTCGCCGAGCCACCTCCCGGCCGCCGGCACCTTCCCCCGCTCACTTGTCGCCCCACCTCCTGGCATCTCGCTTCCCCTCGCCGCGCCGCGACATTCCCGCTCCGCTCGCCGCACCGTGCCGTGCAACACTGTCTCCAGCACCGGTGAGGCTGCTTCCTTCCAGTTCCATGGTGAGGAGACACTGAAGATCAAGATCCTCACCACGGCTTGTCAAGGACTAGTACAGGAGCAGCTCCAGATCCAGATCTCCAACATCATCCAACTCCCCACACCGTGCTCTCGACGAGTTGGTCTTCCTCGGCGGATCTACCGGTAAGTGCTGCCCCTATCGGTGCGAGAAGAAGGGGAGCGAGTAGGAAGAAGAAGCCGCAGCAACAGCAAGGGAGGGAGGGAGAACCGCGAGTTCATCTCCAACATCCTGATCTCCCTCAACGTCCGACGCCTCTTCGACTTCCTCCTAAGATTCGGTCTGTCTCCTTCCCTAATCCTTAATCCCCTACGTGAAGTTGTGTATTTGATACCCTCCTCTCACCTGATACGACTAGATTTGTTAATCCGATTGGATTCCCCTCTGGTTAGGCTTGTCTCTGATGCAATGCTTTGGTGTCTAGGGTTAGATTTTATCCCTGATGATTTGGGAGGTTTACCAGGTGCGAGTGAATTAAGACGATTTGTGGATCTAGGTAGTATATGGGGGATGGTTAAGAGATTGAGGTTGTGTTCTAATTGAATTATATAGCAGTTGTTTGTCGCGCTCAGATTGGAGTGAGATCACAAAGCATTGTCCTATCTTGTAGTTCATGCAATTGTGCTGGCCTTTTATTTCTCTACTCCGAGACTTGATCTCCTGTGCGTATTCTTCTATTCTGTGAA
This sequence comes from Stipa capillata, assembly GCA_019208055.1. Taxonomy (NCBI): domain Eukaryota; kingdom Viridiplantae; phylum Streptophyta; class Magnoliopsida; order Poales; family Poaceae; genus Stipa; species Stipa capillata. The sequence continues at coordinate 87,229 of JAGXJF010004358.1, forward strand.
TGTTGTTAGCAATTTAGCATGTATGGAAACTTTGGATCTATTTAAGGGATTGTCTACTGCAAACTTTGTCACTGTTTTGATGCTCAAGTGTAGGAGTGAATTCTTAATGCAAGTCACATGAATTGGGTTGTCTCACTGTAAGCCATTGGTCTACAACTAAATGTTTGTAAAAACATTACAAAATTACGGATGTGGTGAGGAAAACACAAAATGACTCTTCTGTTATGGATGTGGTGAGGAAAATTTGGAAGTTAATTCTAGGTAATATGGTAAATTAGCAATTGGCACTCAGATTTGACCCCTCTAAAGTTTAGTTGATATTAACTAAAAAAGATATTATGCTTGGTGGCTCTTGTTTTATGAGCAAATTTCAGCCTCCTGTAAGCATGTATGTGTTCAAAGGTTTGAGATAATCCACTAAGTTGAACTGAGCGTGCACTGACTGATTCTCTGAATTGAAAGGTATACTATTATTGAATCCACTAAGCATGTATGTGTTCAAAGGTTTGAGATAATCTAGTAAGCATGTATGTGTTCAAAGGTTTACTATTATTGAATAGTGATACAAATATATAACAGTTCATACTAAAGAATTATACTGCATGTGCATTTTATTTTGTAGTACTGTTCCAATATTTAAGAAAATTGATGGTTATCTAACAGGGATGGCCAAGGATATGTCGGAAATTCATCGACGATGGGCCTGGACAATTAAAGAAGTAGAGGAGCTAGCAAATGCTTTAAAAAAATTAGCGAAAGATAACTTTTCTCCATGTTCTTGTCCATGCACAGATGATATGAACACAATGATTTGTCAATCGAAGAACTAGCTGCTACTCTAGATAATGTCGTGTCACAGTCGACTGCATTGCTTGATGATTCTGTTTCGCTTGATGATTCTATTCGTGTGGAGGATGACATCGCTCTTGGCCTCGGGCCCGACGATCTTATCCCACGCGACTACGAGAGTGATCATAGTGATGTGCCTGATTTTGGCAGCGGTGTGAAGATGAGGGACTTGATTTTGATAGTGATGATTCTTAAGTTGGTTTAAGTATCTTTTGGAGGTGAAACTGCTGTAGTACTATTTAGAATTTGTATGCCGTCTATTTTATATTGGTGTCCTAGAATTTGCATGCACTCTATGTAAGAATATTTATGTATTGTGAGATGGTTCATACTATTATATCTATATAGATGTTCGACTTGTTAATTAACTTCTATACAACTTATGTTCTCAGAAAAATTGCAATGGATGGGTTGGAGGGGTTTTACGTTAACTTGATGAAGGAGACAAATGATGTCGCCGCTTGGAATGAATCTCAAAATTTTAGCCCCGTTCGGGAGCAACAATCCCCATCTGAACAAGCTAGACCGTCCAATAGGCCACCTGTGAATAAGAGATCAACGAATTTCAGTGAGAAGACAATCTACTGGTGTCCGCATGGCTTAATATCAGTACAAATGTAGCACAAGGTTATGAGCAGACCCGTAGCACTTATTGGAAGAGAATTCATGATTTCTTCCATGAGCATAAGGACTTCGAGTCCGATCGTAGTCAGGCTTCCCTTATGCATCGTTGGTCAACTATTCAAGAACATGTCAACAAGTTATGTGGATGCCATGACTGGATTGAGCGCAGAAGGCAAAGTGGATTGACGGAGAAGGATAAGGTAAGGTCCCTAATTTTCTTGTAACCTATTATGTTTTTAGACATTTTTACTTTCTAAGATATATTTATTTTTGTAGATTATTCAGGCATGTATTGTGTACAAGGAAGAAGAGGGCAAAGCTTTCTCATTCTTGCATTGCTGGAACCTTTTGAACAAGCATCTAAAGTGGACTGGAAGATTATCACACAAGAAACAGAAGGTGACCCCCAGGTCAAGTCCAGGTTCATCTAGCCCAGCTAGTACTAATTCAATTCATTTGGGAGTTGAAGTTGAGGCTCCTAGTCTAGATAATGAGCCATTGGCGAGGCCAGCTGGTAGGAAGGCCGAGAAAGAACGTTTACGCAAACGTAAAAGTTCTAGCGGTAGCACCGGAGGAGATAGCATCTCATGGATGTTTTGGATACTATCTGGTCAAAGAAGAGAGAGGCAGATGAGGAGAAAGAGGTAGAGAAACGAGAGTGGTATGAAAGACAATATGCACTTGAGGTGAGAAAGGTTGAAGTTCAGGAAAGAGAGGTAGAACTGAAGAGGATGATGGAAGATGAGAGGATCATGAGTTTGGAAATTAGCCATATGGACGAGCTATAGCGAGAGTACTATATGCATCAATGGAGGGAGATCATTGCTCGTCGGTGCAGTAGGTCAGGTTGAGCTCATTCACATGTGGGGAGCAGTGACTTATTATATTTTATGTACTTTGCGAACCTTTTTATTTATGTTGTTCTATTCATTCAAGTGACGTTAAGAATTTATGAACTCCGAACTAGGAAAACAATATGCGATCCATTACTTATTAAAACATTGCCGAACTACATTGCAGCATGATGTTCCCATAAGTGTTCGACTAGATTAGCTTGCAGCTGAGAGTGAGCATACATATTTCTAATACAATGATGAGTTTGAATAAACTCAGAAAGTTCAGGCGTACAGTCATGAGAAACTGTTACATTTTCTACCACTCCGTCATAATTGTAATTCTGGAGGCCTTCATCTCGCTCGTCTTCTATTATCATGTTATGCATGATGACACAAGCCGTCATGATCTTACGAATAATGTCTTGATCCCAGAAACGAGCTGGTCCACGAACAATGGCGAAACGAGCTTGAAGAACCCCAAACTGATTCTTGAGCTTGGGCGAATAGTTTCTTCTTATTCCCTTGTGGAGATGATATTGTCTTCCCATTGTGCAGTCGTGGCCGTTGTTAGTATAGTTGACCTCTCGAGTTTGGCCTTCAGCTAACTTTGCAAAGAGAGGGGAATGATGAAGGACATTAATATCATTATGAGACCCTGGTAAACCAAAGAAGGCATGCCAAATCTAGAGATCTTGTGAAGCAACGGCTTCTAGAGTATTTGTTGGCTCATGAACATGGCCGGTATACATGCCTTGCCATGCTGCAGGGCAATTTTTCCATTTTCAGTGCATACAATCTATGCTCCCAAGCATTCCAGGAAAACCTCTTTCCTCTCCAATTGCTAGTAATCTAGCGGTATCATTACCATTAGGAGATCTCAAATACTCTTCTCCAAAGACTTCAATAATTGCTTTCACAAACCTTTTCAAGCTTTCTATAGTAGTGCTCTCTCTAATCCGAACATAATCATCAGTTGCATCGGCTGCTACTCCGTAGGCTAGCATTCGAAATGCTACGGTTACCTTTTGCAAAGAAAATAAGCCGAGAACTCCAATGCTGTTTCTTTTTTGCACAAAGTAGTCATCATGGCTTCCACAGCCTGCAATATGCGAAAAAATAGAGAACGAGTCATTCTAAACATGCATGGAAAGAACGAAGAGCCTTATAAAAGAGGACGAACTAGTAGAGAGGCAAATATTTATTAACTAATTGCAAACCTGCGTCGAAAGATTGTTGGGCCGTAGGTAGGGGAATCTGAAAAGTAGTCGTTATACAGTCTGAAATGCCCAGCTTCTCTATTGCAATGAACCATCCGATGTCTAGGCACGAAACCGCCATGGCGTGGAGCACTCATAAGCTCGTGATGTTTTTGTAGTAGGTAGGCTGTAGTAAAAGCAAGTATGTCGTCATCGTCCGACGACGACGATGAATCAACAAAAGATTGCATGAGTGAGTTTGGAGGACTGACTTTCAACTGGTAGTGAAGGAATAGGCAGGAAGATGATGAAGGGTAGGGAAAGCATATGGTCGTGCACATATAGAGCACAAAAAGCTAGCCGTTAGAGAATATGACTGTTGTAAATATGACAATTGAAAATATAACCGTTGGAAATATAGCCGTTAGAGAATATGACCGTTGAAAATATCCGTTCCTAATATAGCTGTTTGAAAATATGACTGTTCAAAATATGACCGTTCGAAATATGACAGTTGAAAAAATGACCGTTCAAAATATTACCATTCAAAATATATCCGTTCCTAATATAGCCGTTACAAATTGTCGTTACAAATAAAGCCATTAAAAATATATTGTTATTTGTAACATATGGATAAAATATAGAGGAGTGAAATATGGAGAGTGAGATATAGAGAAGCTGTTGGAGATGGAAGAAATATGGAGAGAAAATCTTTTAGAGATGGCTCTCCATGTGGGGTTTTAAAAAGTGAATTTTGAAGAAGCTTTTGGAAATGCTCTTATCCCTCTACGAAGCGCAGCAGCCCTATGCACAGTCATTCCCGCCTGGAGATGGCACGGCCCACAGCCCAGCTCAAGATCGACGAGTCAACCTTGACTTAACAGGACGTTGCTAAACATGTGTAATGTCATACTCCTCGCTGGCATCAGTAACGTAATAATAAAGGACGCAAACGAAACATACGTCCTGAAACTATACATTGATTTGTTTTTTTTCCTCGTCTTCTTTTAGCATATACATATTCTCCGTACATACACATGACAGCATCACACGCTAATATATATTCATAATGTAACAGATGTAAACTAATTCTGCAAGATACATACAGGACAAACTCGTATGCTTTTCTAAACCAAAGAAACTGAAATATAATTGAAACCCAACCGATGAGCATACGTAAGTAACAAATATCATAGCCTTGCAATGTTGCATGCCCTCCTCCCCTTGCAGCCCTCATCAAACCAATATGACAATCACAATCATTTCTTGCCGTCCAAATCTGCATGCCCGTATCCTCCAGCCTACTTTCGCTCTCCACTTGCTTAAGCATACTCCCTGTGCACGTGTATGCTTGTGTAGTTGTGCAGGTCCGGTTCCTTCGTTCGGGGATCGTTGTAACATCTGAATTGAAGTGAAAATTATTGGTCCCCCACCGCGAGATAAAAACGTTCAGCAGATGTTGCACCTTAAAACAATTTCTATGTAATCCCCTGATTTTTCACACATCATAAGCACGAGGAGTCCACAAGCGCCACGATCATCACAAGCACCACCCCCACGACAACCTGCAAGAGGCTTGCGGGCCTGGCCCGCCGGTGCGCACCCGACACCTTCGGTATCTTCTCGGGGAGCGCGCACTCCTCGCCGTCGAAGTACACCCTCTTGGGAAAGCCTTCCCCTTTTGGAATGTTGATGTTGGGCGCGTCCTTCCTCTTGAACGAGATTACTGACTGCTGCTTCCCGGGCACCCTCGGGTCCATCGGCGTCTTGCCGTCCGTGATCGGCTCGAGGTAGGTGAGCCCCGGCAGGCCCTGCATGAATATGGTGTTATTGAAGGGCGCGCCCATCCTGGTACCGTTGAAGGAGTAGACGTTCTCGTAGCCACTGTAGTAGTCGCCCATGGTGACGGCGGCGAACCAGTCCTTGAACGTGTAGTCCTGCCAGTTGAAGATGGTCATGCGCGCCGACCAACCGGACTTGTAGTTGTTTATGACGTGCCAGTTGATGCTGAGGCCGCAGTTGTCGCCGCACGGCATGGGGTTGGGGACGCGCCAGTGCTTGATCTTGGCCCATGCCCGGGCCTTGGCCGTCCGGTTGTCGAACGGCATGAGCAGCGCCTCCGACGGCAGCATCATGGGGTGGGCGTCCGGGTCGCACGTCGAGGTGTCGTTGCCGCAGCCGCAGGCGCAGGTGTTGCACGGCACCGCGGAGTCGTTGTAGTAGGCCGAGAAGGAGACGCAGCATTTGGAGGCGCGCTTCTTGGGGCGCGTGATGTTGCACACCACCTGCCACGACGCCACGGCTGGGGCCGTCGACATGAGCCCCGTCTCGTCGGGGAACTCCATGGGACTCACCCGGATCGGCTGACCGCAGACGTACTGGGGATTGAGCTTACCGGTGATCCGCCAGTTCTGCGGCGGGTACAGCGCCGTCCGGTTGAGGTCCGGCGGCATCTTGTACACCGTCAACTGGAAGATGGCCCGCGACTTGGACTCGTCCATGGTGGGCGGCAGCAGCGTGCCGTTCTTGCAGCAGAACGGCAGGTTTCCCACGTCGTTGTCCTTCTCCCTCTCCGGCGGGAGGTCGACGATGACGGGCCGCTTCTCGCAGCTGTACACGGGGGTGAAGTCGAAGTCCTTGTAGTAGCTCGCCGCCGGGCTGTAGACGCAGGCGGGGCCTTCCTTCAACAGCGTGTATGCGCCGCGCATCTTCTCGATGAACTCGCCGCGCTTCCACTCCCAGGTGAGGTTCCAGTTGTCGAGCCGGCTGATGGGGCTCCAGTTGTCGATCGTGACCTGCGCCATGTACTTGTTGCCGAACGCCTGCAGCACGTCGTAGGCGAACGTCAGATCCCCCTTCTGCCGGGGCAAGTATCGCGTGATGTCGGCCTTCTTCGCCTTGAACTTGGGGTCCTTGACGCAGCACACGTACATCACGCTATCTGCACGCACGTCGCACGTACGCATGTGCTGCCTTGATTAAGTTTCTCTGACACGCACGGACGAGACACATGCAGTTTGATCAAGTCGTAACTTGTATTACCTTTGTGGGTGGGCGCGGGGCATCGGAAGCCAGGGTTGGCGAGTTTGATGGTCTTGGGCATGGGCACGCCGGGGGGCTTGACGCCGAACTGGGTCCCGGTGATGTCGATCTGGACCTGGATCTGCGTCATGTCGCCGGCGGTCTCGATGGAGTTGAGGAGGTCCGCCATCGGGTATCCCGCGAAGGTGGCTCCGCCGGAGACGTTGGCGGGGAAGTCCGTGCCGTCGAGGAGCACGGCACCGCCGACGGACACGAGGATCTCCTTGTGCTGGAACCCGACGAACATCTGCCAGGCCTTGAGGTCCTCGGTCATGGTGTTGAGCACCGTCGCCTGCGCCTTGAACGCGTACGCCTGCGCCGTCGCGTTCTTCAGCCGCGGGAACTCCTTGGTGCGCTCCATGAACGTGTACGACAGGAACGCGCCGTTGCACGCCTCCTGCGCCTTGAACTGCGGCTTATCCTTCTCGTCGTCGCCGCCGTCATTATAATCCTGCGCCCGCGCGGCGGTGACAATGGCAAGGACGACCGCTGCAGCCAACAACAGCACTCTCCACATCCGCCGAAGCGGCATTGGCGCTGCCCTGAGCATTAAACTCGACCGTCCCGTTGCCTCTCGATCGACCAAGAAAGAATGCCGCGCGCTGACCGATCGAGCTAGCTAGCGAACGAACGAAGGACCGTCAATGGGGGAAGCCAGGAATGGTGGGAAGCAAAGGCGTTCCAACGGAGGAGGTGGTGCAAATAGGTATAATTAGGCACGCATAATTTGTGCGAGCTCGCTAAAATTGAGGTTCTCGGTGTGCGTGTGATGATTGCGCCGTTGCGGATTGTTTGTGGGCGTCGTTTGTTTGCGGAAGAAGGGAGACCGTATCAAATGACCGGATTTGGACACCGGGGTTTGCGCGGGAACGGCGCGCTCCCGTATCGGTCAGGCTTGATCTTATAACGGATACCCTATGCACAGTTGCAACGAAGGTTTTCTTGTGAACTCTTCACAAGAAACTGACGGGAAATCCAACCTCTATGACTCGTAGCAACTAAATATGTTTTCTCCTGCAACCGAATGGTATATTTAACAGATGAAAAATCCAACCTCTATGACTTATAGCAACCAAATATGTTTTCCCCTGCAACCGAATGGTATAGTTCAACAGACGGAAAATCTAACCTCCATCACTCATAGCAACCAAATATGTTTTCAACTACAACCGAATGATATAGTTCAACAAGGAATGCACTCTGTTAATCATTGGTTGATGAATCTAACCGTTTCACAAGGGGTGACTGTGGGCACGGTTGAACCTGCCAACGTAGCTTCACGCATTTTCCATCCCGCCACCTGGGACGGGCCCACTCCATTTCCCCTTTCCCAATCCAAAGCATCACTAGTTCCACATCTCCTGCCGCTCTTTTCCTTTCCTCTCTCCCTCTCGCACTATGACACCTACTCCTCGCAGCATCACACTGCTCTATCAGTGTCGCTATGCCCTGCCACCACCACTGCCATCACTCGCCGCAGCTGCTACAAGGAGGTAGTTACGAGGTCTAGGGTTTATTTGGGGATTATTTTTTGGGGGTTTTCAATGGCAAGTTGGTGTTCTTGAGGGGTGGGAAAGCCATCATTCCACATTGGAAGGTTTAATTTGTTGAGTTGGAAGCCCGAATTTGTTGAATTGAAAATTCTTGTTTGGTTGATTTGAAACTTATAATTTTTCAATGGAAAGCTAGTGCTAAGTGAGTTGGAAGTAGGTCTTTTTATGTATTCTTGAGGTTCGAAATTTTCATGTCTAGGTTGAAAGTTGTAGTTCATCTAGTTGGAAGCCCAAATCATGCGAAGGGGAAGTTTGTTGGATTTAGTTGAAGTTGATTCCAAGCGGGGGGTTGAAAGCTATTGCACACCTGGTTGAAATTTGTTTTTATTAGTGGTGGAGAGTTGCTTTGACCCAATTGAACGTTGTATTCTTCTAAGAAGAAAGTTGTAGGACATTTGGTTAAAATTTGACATTTTTACCATCTTTTGTAGTTCCAGAGATGGTGTCGCTGCCGCATGAAAGGAGAAAGGTGGCCAGGACCATAGAGGGAAAGGGGAGGCGGACGGAAGGAGCGGGTTGAAGGCGTCGCAGTACACGTCACTATAGGAGTCTGTTGGGACAGCTACTATAGCTATTAAAAATTTATCATCCCAACAGTCATAAATTAGACGTCCCTGAACTGTAATGAGCCATGGATGGCGCATTAAAGATCCCTTGAGATGTGAGTTACAAATGACCCATGGGGTTCCTTTTATACCTAATAAATGGAAACAAAAGATCTCTCGTACCTTTAGTAGGAAGGAAAAGTAAGGATAGTTTGGTACAAATTAGTCTATGAACTTCATGCATGAGAGGGAAGAGAGTTGATGCATGATCCATGACATAATTTTCGTAGGAGAAGAGCCCAGGTTAAAAGTTTCGTCCACTCTTACAACTATAGCCAATTGGTCCCAGCTTCTTGATCTTCCATTCCTGGAAATTCCAGAGAGAATTCCTCTGAGCTCGGAAGGATTCCAGGAAATATCTTTGAGCTTCCCTCCAAATCACTTTGTCTTTTGAATAGAAGGTAGTTAGAAGATGTCTGGTGTATTGAGTATGAAGGGCCATTTTTCTTGCCTTTGGCCCATTATGCATTTCGGCCCTCTTTGAAAAAAAAGGGGTTCTTCTGCACTAATGGGCTGAGCTTGGCCCACTTTGAGGAAGAAAAGATCAGGATATTAGATAACCGTGGCGGGCCTGCTTATCTCGAAGGGAAGGCCAGCAAACGGATTGAGTGAGTTGTCCCAGAAAACGGTTCGTTCGAGTGGCTGACATCCATCAGTCTGTTCAAGGACATGAGCCGTTCGATGAAAAGCCAAACTAGGTGTGGGTTAACTTTGATGTGCGCACGTATCTGCCGTCGCGGTGAAGGACGAGTGTTTCGCTTGTTTTTTGTTACGCAAACCGTTGCCGGCGAGTCCGGTCCTCGGGTTGCGTAGCGGTACGGCGTCGAGGAAGAAGACGACAAGCGTGGAAAAATAAATGTGGACAAGAGAGACACAAGTGGGAGACAAGAGGGGCTGCTTTATTAGATTGAAAATTATGTACAACACATGTGCCCTCCATCTCTATGTATAGCCTAATCTAGGGTTTGGGATAAGTATCCATTTAAGTGCACCAAAGAGGAAACAAACCCACCCTCATGGCAGATGGGCCCCCACTACTGGTGGGGCCACTAGTTTCCTAACACTCCTCCTTGGAAACTTATCCCGTATAGCACATGCCCCAAAAACTCCGAAAAAAACCCTGTGGGAAAAATACCCGGAGAAAGAGCGCATGGCATACTTTGGTCATGTTGCATGAATTGCCTCATTAAAAACCTTGGTTTGAGAAACTTCAGTAAAACTCATCCAAGGAAAAAAGAGTACAACTCATCTGATTATTCAACCAGATACTCGACCTTCTGGGTCGAGATTTTACCTATGAGTTTGCAAAGATTCTCCCCCTGAACACTGCAACTCCCTAAGTCTCATCATACCTATTCCGCGTACGCACCTTTCAAAGGTCGATGCTGGTAATGACTTAGTGAATAAATCTGCCAGATTTTCACACGACTTAGTATGCAGTATTTTTATTTGGTCCATCTTCTGCAACTTATGAGCATAGAAGAACTTGGGGTTGATATGCTTAGTGAGATTGCTCTTCACATAACCCATTTGTACTTGTGCAACACACGCTGCATTATCTTCATAGATAATGGTAGGGGTTTGTACGGTGTTCAACCCACATGACTTCTGTATGTGGTTGACCATCCGGTGAAGCCAAACACACTCCCGTGAAGCTTCATATAGGGCAATGATTTCCGAGTGGTTCGTCGAAGTCGAAACAAGACTTTGCTTAGACGATTTCCATGAGACTGCAGTCCCGCCACATAGGAAAACATACCCTGTTTGTGACTTAGCTGTGTGCGGGTCTGAAAGATACCTAGCGTCGGCATATCCAACCATGGACAAGTCTTGGTTCTTTCTGAAGAACAGACCAAGATCCTTGGTTCCTTGGAGGTAGCGAAATATATCCTTAATGCCTTTCCAATGTCGTTTGGTAGGCTCAGAGCTATATCTCGCTAACAAATTCATGGCGAATGCAATATCCGGCCTCGTGCAATTTGCAAGATACATGAGTGCTCCTATTGCACTCAAGTATGGGAATTCTGGTCCCAGAACTTCCTCCCCCTCTTCCTTAGGACTAAACGGGTCCTTGTCTTGCTGTAGGGACCGCCCAATCATGGGGACCTTTGAAGGGTATGCCTTCTCGAAGCTAAATCTTTCCAACACTTTCTGAGTGTAAGAAGACTGATGTACTAATATTCCTTCAGGGACATGCTCAAGTTGCAAACCTAAGCAATACTTGGTCTTCCCCAAGTCTTTCATTTCAAATTCTGACTTCAAGTAAGAACTTGCTTCATCAATATCTTCGGGTGTGCCGATGATATTCAGATCATCTACATACATCGAGATTATACAGAATCCATCCTGGGACCTTCGTATAAATACACAAGGGCAATCTTCATTGCTCGTGTAGCCTTTCTTGCTTAGTATCTCGCTTAAGCGATTATACCACATTCTGCCAGACTGTTTGAGTCCGTATAGTGACTTTCTAAGTTTCACACTATACAGGCTCCTGTTTGCTCTGTCTTGGTTCGGAATGGGAATACCTTCTGGTACTTTCATGTAAATGTCCGAATCCAAGTTTCCATATAGGTATGCTGTTACCACATCCATGAGTTTCATTTCCAGATTCAAATTAACTGCCATTGAGATTAAATATCTAAAGGTAATTCCATCCATGACCGGGGAGTTAGTTTCCTCAAAATCGACTCCAGGTCGTTGAGTGAACCCTTGTGCAACAAGCCTTGCTTTGTATCTGACCACCTCATTATTCTCATTTCTCTTACGAACAAAGACCCACTTGTGACCTACAGGGTGTATGTGGTGAGGGGTTAGGCTTACGGGCCCAAACACCTCTCTTTTGTTCAGAGATAATAATTCTGCGGTGATTGCCTCTTGCCATTTTTTCCAATCCGATCGTTTCTTACAATCGGCGAGCGATACAGGCTCGGGATCAAGATCAATAATCTTGGCAATCTTATTCGCAAAATAAATGTCGACATTTGGCTGTTACTCTATTCAGAGATTCCCCTGTTTCTGCATAATTTATGGCCATTTCGTCATGGGGCGCTTCTTCATGCGCTTCCCTTTGCCCATCGCTATTTCCCGCAGCGGGAGCAAGGTCTTTAGTTTTCCTGCGCCGATGTGTGCGCACACATCTCCGCTAGGTGCTTCCTCCAATAGAAGGTTCAAGTCAGGAACATTTTGTTCTGTACTTGTGTCAGGTCTCAACTGGCTCCCCTTATTCTTTTGGGGTACTTCAGTGGTTTTCCGTGGTAATTCCTTCTTGTCCTTTTTCGCCGGGCGTCCCCGGGTACTCGGGGACACGAGGGACCGGAGTTCTCGTCCTTTTATTCTGAGGCCTTTGGACGGGAGCGGGTATACCTTCATCATTTCTTGGTATTTCAACCCTCTCCGGTGCATTGTGTGCGGGCACATGCGACTTAGTCACGGATTTTAAATCACTAAAGTGATCCGGCAGGCGATTCGCTAATGCTTGCAAATCAATTATTTTCTGGACTTCTCTATTTGCTTCACCAGTACGCGGGTCATGTGCGTGGATCCCCGTGGCTTGCCACGTAATTTCGTGACATTTTTCATCAAGGGGTTGATTTCCTCCCCCTAATGTCGGGAAATGATCCTCATCAAAAATGCAATCAGCAAAGCGGGCCGTATGGCAATCTCCGGTCATGGGTTCCAAATACCGAATTATGGAGACGGTTTCATAACCGACATAAATCCCAGACTTACGGAGTGGCCCCATTGCTGACCGCTGAGGTGGTGGTATAGGTACATATACCAGGCAACCGAACCTTCTAAGGTGGGAAATTTTCGGTGCCGACCCTTGTGCTAGTTGCATAGGAGAGTGGATGTTATATGCCGACGGTCTAAAATTAATGAGATTTGCAGCGTGCAGCACTGCGTGTCCCCAACATGTTGTTGGTAAGTTACAACTCTGTAATAGCGGTCTGGCAATAAATTTAATTCTTTTAATTAATGCCTCTGCCAAACCATTCTGGGTATGGACATGAGGTACGGAGTGCTCAACTTTAATTCCCATGCCTAGGCAATAATCATCAAATGCTTTTGAAGAAAATTCACCGGCATTGTCCATTCGAATGGACTTTACTTGATAATCTGGGAATTTATTCTTAATCTGAATTATCTGCGAGATTAGCTTTGCAAAAGCATGGTTTCGCGTAGATAATAAAGAGACATGCGACCATTTCGAGGACGCATCGATGAGCATCATAAAGTACCGAAATGGCCCTGACCGGGGCTGAATAGGACCGCATATGTCCCCTTGAATTCGTTCTAGGAATGCAGGGATTTCATCTTTCACTTTCAAAGTGGATGGTCGAATAATTTAATTTCCCCGTGGCACATGCGGGGCACACGAAATCTTCGGGATTTGGGAAATTTTTCACATTAATATTATGACCATTAGAGTTGTTAATGACATTTCTCATCATTCTTAGACCGGGGTGGCCAAGCCTATCATGCCATAGGCGGAATAATTCAGAGCTTCTAAAAACAGTTTTAAAGGCAGTGTACGCCGGGGATGCTACAATTCTAGTGTAGTAGAGCCCGGTGTCAAATGAAGGAAGTTTTTCTAATACCCTCTTTCCATGTGCGTCGCGCTTAGTGATGAGTAGATATTCTTTATCATTCTCATCATCGGTTTCTACATGGAAACCATTAGCACGAAATATCCTTAAAACTAAGGAGTGTTCTAGTCGATTCAGGGTACAATAATGCATCTTCTATTGTCAAAGTTGTACCCATTGGAAGTATAATTGTGGCTCTTCCGGAGCCTATTATACTAGAACCGCTACCGGCGATTGTCATGATACTGCCCGTACCTTTACGAATAGACTGGAAATATTTGGTCTCCCTTAGTATGGTATTAGTCATGCCACTACCCACAAGGCATACTTCCTCCATTGGCGCCACACGTGTTCTAAAATATTGCATCTAATTAATAACATTACGAGGAAGTAGCAAACATAATTAAACGCATACATATTTCAGAACATCACATGCCATAAATGAATAAATATTGAATAAAGGAATAAATCCTAATATAGTCCAAACACCGATAAAATAAAATGCATGCTCTCATAGAGCTTACAAAAATATCCAAGAATTATTGATGTATCTAAATGATGAAGGCATAAATAAAGATAACTCAATGTGCTACGGGCACTAGACGGAATCAGCTATAAAGTAGCCTAAGATCTCCTCACTGATCTGCTCAGGAGTCATCCTCTCCTCCTCGGCAATCACGGCTGCGATCGCGGTGATGTCGAGAGGCGGAGTGACTACTACCGTCTGAACCGGGATGTCCACCTGCATGGGCGCCACCATGTCAAGTGGTGCTACAATCGGCGCTGCAACCGCCGGAGGAGCCTCATCTTGAGCAACTGCAAGGTGTGCCTCACGCTTCCTCTTAGCTTGGTAGGCATCAATCACATGCTGGGGCTCTTTGCATTGGCGAGACCAATGCCCATGACGGCCACACTTGAAGCAGTCCTGATCCTGCTCACCATATGGCTTGTCATGGAGCTTGGCCTTGCCAGTCTTGGGGGGAGCGGCCTTGACCTTGCGGGCCACAAGCATCTTCCCCTTGCCACCTCTTCCCCTCTTTTTCTTGAGAGGAGTGCGCACCTTGTAGCTTGCATTAGCCTCCCTGCCAACACTGCTACTAGGCGCCTGGGAGATGAAGTTCTTTTTGAGAACCTCATCCTGCGCCTCCGCCACCTGGAGTATGTCAATGAGTTCTGCATACTCAGTGAACTGACTCTGGCGGTAAGTGCGTGCCGCCTGCACGGCGTCGGGATGGAAGGTAGAGAGAGTCTTCTCAATCTTCTGGGCATCTGTGGTAATCTTGCCACACAGCTGAAGGTTAGTACAAATGCGATGCAGTGCAGAATTGTACTCACCAACCGTCTTGAAGTCTGTAAACCTCAGACGGACCCATTCCTGCTCTGCTTGGGGCATGATGGTGTATTTCAGCTTCTCGAACCGCTTCTTCAGGGCGGTCCACAGGGCAAGAGCACTCCTCTCTGCCATGTACTCATTCTTGAGAGTACTGCAAAGATGGTGCCGGAGGAAATGAAGTGCCTGATCATTCTCCTCCGAGGTGATGACGGTAACATGTCTGGTACCGACACCGATCGCTCCCCGGAGATTTCTAGCCCCGAGAACGATCTCCACATCTGACGCCCAGGTGAGATAGTTGCGGCCATGCTGGGCCAACTCCTCAAATTCCCGGTTCGTTATGCCAGTCATTCTGCATTTCATGCAAATATTTCCATAAGTTACTGCGGGTAACACGGCATGAAAGCAAAATAAAGATACAAAAATAAATTCTATAGGTGCTTCAATATTTAAACATGTCATTTATATGAAATACATAGAGGATTAAATGCAATTTTCAGAATTACAATGAACCATAACATGCAAATAATGGCATATAATCATGTAGAACATGTGAAATAGCTGAGGAAATCAAAATCTGATGCGAAAATTGAGTTCCCAAGGCCCTTTTATGTCAGAAACAAGTATTTTTGCTAATTCTAGGAATTACAGGGGGCTTTTACGCAAAATTACAGCACTGATACGTAAAAAATGCGTAAATAAATAAAACTTCAGGGGCCTCGGCGCAAAATTCCGCGCGCAGGCTGCCCCCCTTTTTTTTCTTTTTTTTCGCACCCGGTAGTGGGCTTTTGGCCCATTTGGCCCGCCCGGCCTTCATGGGCTACCGGCCCATTTTTCTCCGCGCGGCCTAGTGGGCCGGCCTACCCCACGGCCCACCACCACCCTGCCCACAGCCCGGCACGGGGCGGCGGCGGTTAGGGACTCCGCCCTAACCGCCTGAGTGGCGGCGCGTGGCGGCGGCGGGGCCGGTGGCTGGTGGCAGGCGGCGCGGCGCGAGGTGGCGGCCGGCTGCGGGCGGCGCGCGAGGCGGTGGGAGGCGGCGGCCGGCTGCGGGGCGGCGCGCCGAGGCGAGGCGGGGCGGCGGCCGGCTGCGGGCGGCGCGGCGACTCGCAGGGCGGGGGCCGGTGGCCGTGCGGCGGCGGGAGGGCCGGCGGCGTGGCGGGCTCGTGTGCGCGCCCGTGCATGGGGCGGCGCGGCCGTGGCCGGCGCGATGCAGCTCGCCCATGCGGAGGCGGCGGCCATGGCCGGCGGCGAGCTCGGCTCGGCCGGTGGCCGGCCCATGCGGGGGCGACGCACGTGCAGGTGCGCGAGGCGGCGGCCGGTTGCCTGGTTCACATTGATGCAAATGTGCAGACAAACGAAAGAAAAAAAACAATCTATTAATAGATGCAGCACAAAACCAATCTGGTAATAGATTTCTTACAGCCATGCGTACGGGCATGGATTTCTATCAATTTCACGGCGATCAACAATTTCCCATTTCGATCGGATCATGCCATCGACATTGGTCGGCGATTGCTAATCGGCGCGGCGATCCAGGGAATTTCGCTTCAATGAATTCTCATCCAAATACATGGGGGAAGAAAAAAAATAGGAACCCTTTTTCCTGCTCGTCGGTCCCTACCTCAACCGAGAAAATTGAGCCTAGGAAGGAGAGGCTCGGCGGAGAAGCTCGTGCTGATAACGTGTTACGCAACCGTTGCCGGCGAGTCTGGTCCTCGGGTTGCGTAGCGGTACGGCGTCGAGGAAGAAGACGACGAGCGTGGAAAAATAAATGTGGACAAGAGAGACACAAGTGGGAGACAAGAGGGGCTGCTTTATTAGATTAAAAATTATGTACAAACACATGTGCCCTCCATCTCTATTTATAGCCTAATCTAGGGTTTGGGATAAGTATCCATTTAAGTGCACCAAAGAGGAAACAAACCCACCCTCATGGCAGGTGGGCCCCACTACTGGTGGGGCCACTAGTTTCCTAACATTTTTCACTTGGGACGGACATGTTGCTTGTGCTATGCGAAACTCGAGGTGGTTCATCGACATGCCCTTGGGCCGATGGTGGCAGGGGAGAGGAGAGCGACATGCTGTCATGGGCCATAGGAGTCCGGTGACCTGTTTCGTGTACAGAAAAGCCTAGGCCACTGGATCTGGCGATGAGGATGGCCCCTGGGGGGATGATCCTGGGCCACTCCACTGTTAGTTGGAGGATTGGCAGAACGAGCCCTTCTGTTAGATTTGGGCTGTACCGCTGCTGGAAAGGAAAACGCTGGGGCTTTGTTCCACCGGGAGGAAAATTGGTCGGTTTTGCCATCTCTGAGTCAGAGCGTGTGGGCCGTAGGTTTGGAAAAAGCCTGTTAGGGTCCTGCTGTTGCGTTCGAGAAATTGGGCCATGCTTAGGCGTTATCTTGAAAGCACTAGGTTGTGTAACTGTGTGTATGTATGCTTTAAATTTTCTTGACTGTTGTTTGAGGATTAATTATGACGAGTGTGCACAGGTTCTCGGTCTTCTAGTCACAGAAATAAATCGAACCGAAACGGCTGGGTGCGTCGGATTGGATTGCGGTGGCGCTGCTAGGGTTTGGGTGGTGGCGCATGACAGGGCACGAACGCCAAGGGCGGCGGCGTGCTGCTGGTGCGAGCACCAGGGGTGCCTGCGGGCGGGCTGTAGTGGGCCGTCTAGCTGGGCTCAGCCCAAAGGGGAGGAGGGGAAGCGGCCTGAGCAGCCGAGGATGTGGGCCGGGAGAGGCGAGCTAGGCCCGTGCGGAAGGGGACAAAGGACGGGAAGAAAGGCGGGCCTGCCAGAAGGCCAGTGCGCCTGGGTAAGATGTGTTGACCGACTAGTCTGAGCCCAAGTGACTAAAGAGAAAAGAAAATTAGTTTTTCTTTTTTAGAAAATTCCTGGAAACAAATAAAGCTCAGATGAATATCAAATAAACTCCAATAAACCCCGAAAATGTATCAGGGATGCATATATTAATATGTAGGAGACAAATAGAATAATCCCAAATAAAAATTTAAATTAATCACATTAAATACAACCAAATTTGGAAAAATTCTAATTAAGCTTTAATTAATTCAAGTAAAATCTAGAAAATTTCCCAGTAATCATTTTCAGATAAAAATTTTAAAAAATCTTGAAATCGGTCTATTACAATCCATGACTGACTCTCATGGTGGTTTATCGGTAAATGTCTTTCCCGCCAGACAGTTAGCCGCTGAAGGCAATTTTTGCCAACAGACGAATTGTCATGTAAACTAGGGTGTATAGTGATAAGAGATTTTCCTATAAGGTTACTTTCCTTCAAAGGTCTCCACGGATTGTAGGAGCTTTCGATGAATTTGTAAGGATTGAAGTCCTGGAGGAAATTTTCTTATTTAGCTCTTTGGAACAAAAGAATGAGTTTATAGAATCCTATAAAGTTTCTATAAATGGCTCAACCGATATAAATTTTAGAAGAATTCTAACATGATTTTAGACTTCATGAAAAATTCTCTTTGTATCTTACATTTCATCTCCTCCCTTTTTAAATTATTGCAAATTTTATGCAGCACCCAAAGAGCCATTTTGCATTTTGCAAAGGAAAAAGTATGTTTTTCACCTCTCAACTATTGGCGGAGTGCATTTTACACCCCCGAACTCTAAAATCAGATAAATCTAACACTTAACTTTCAAAACCGGATAGAATACCCCCCCTTATAGCATTCGAAAGCGGTCTTGACCATTTCAAAAAGATTTTAGATGACATGGCACATACTTGTCAGCCACCTCACCTCCAAGTCATCCAAAGAGTTAGAAAACCCTCTGCGATGAGGAACGTCATAGATGATCTAGTTGAGATTATCAAAGATATTAAAAATTAGGCAGATCATTTATTTACATATGATGATGTTTTTGAATGGTCTATGACAAATTTTTCTCGTGGCAATTCGGAATGGTCTTGAAATGCTTCAATTTGACGAGAATTTGTACCGGAAACGACCGAGGTTTGCAGTACATTGCTCTTGAGCTTAAATTATTGGCGTCAACCGTGCTTGACCACGTGTGTCCCAGTTGCTCTTGAGCTTAAATTAATCGATCTCGGTGAATACTATTCGGCAGTGTTCTTGTTACGCATGGTCGGTCCATATATTCGTTCCGGTCGTTGTATATATGTTCTTCATATTAGAACGTACTATGACCTCTACTTTGAATTTGTATGCTTTATTTGATCGATATTTTGGTTCATGTTATAGATCAGTTATCCTGAGCGTCTAACGCGTGAATTTTCACTAAATACCATATGATTTTTAAACAATTTGGCATCCTTGAGGAGCTATAACAGAAAACCTTTTCTGACTTTTAACTAAAGGGTGTCGACCTCGCATAGTGAGTCAGCGAATGCGAGAGATGCGTACTGAATACTGTTGGAACTGTATATATGCTTGTAGTTTGTGCATATATACTCCTTTGTATCAGTAGAGCATGCAACAACGAAGGACGTGCCAATCGCTGTTTGGCACCAGTGATGTACCTTATTTCTTTCGGCAAGTCTCACCTCGACTTTTGAGGAACACCTTCAACATCTTTCGGTTTCTTAAGACCCGGCACTCGAGCGCATCCATCCGGAATCATATTCTCAAACCGAACGTGAAGTTTTAAAATGTATAGTAGACTAGTGAGGAATAACACTGTTTGTATTCATTTCCACTTCTGCTTCTGTTTCAACTTCAATCTAGTCAAAAGGTTTCTAACCTCAGTTTACTACATTATTTACAACTTTACCCAGTGAAAGAATACATAAACTTCACATCATTCATAGATAAGTGAGCCTGCCCCGAGTACATTCCTATATCTGCAGTTCAGGCATCCATAATACGGTGGGCTGAAACTGATGTGTCAATTGCTGTTGTGTTATTGTGTTACAGTGCGTTGTCATTAGATGGCTGACATCGACACAGTCGTACGTTAATTTCCAGAAGGCAGACATAGCAGATCCACAACATCCCGTTGTTGTTGAACAAGATTGTAGGCAGAGACTGGCACAGCCTAGTCGGTCCAAATGTAACTGTTTCGTGCTAGCGTATCTCGTTTTTTTTCTTTCAGAAACAACTGTTACTGTATATTCAACTAACAGGACGTCTCGTGCAATTATATGAAAAACTACTTTAGTTATTTTTAATTTTCTGAATTTAAATAAATATATTTTGTTATGCTATTTGTAAGAACATTAATTTATGCATGATATTAGATCAATACACATAATTAAAGTTCGAATTGTGTGCCAGACGGTCGATAATTTATTTGTGTGTTGGTAGGTCATTTGTACATGATATTTAGGTACAGTTATGAAGATCTATCCGGTTGTGATCTGTTTAGATCTAGTTATGATGATCTACCAGCTATTATCTGTTGAGGTATAATTATGAAGATATAATGGTTGTGATTTGGTTAGGTACAATTATGATGATCTATGAACTGTGATTTGTTTAGGTACATATATGAAGATCTATTGATCGTGGTACACTAATAAAAATAGGGTCCATCAGATTAATCACCAGATATTTTATTCCTTTGTAAAAATTTATGTCATACTTATCTTTTTATTGGTTAACCCATCTACTTTTAATATACAATAGATTGAAGGAGCGAAGGCCCAATAGAGCCAAAGTACAAAACAAAAATAAAATAGAAACATAAAACAACTAACCAAAATTGCCATCCGGCAACTCCGTTGGCCACCCCAATGGGCGTTACAACACGATGCACCACCAAACACTCCTGGCCTAATGTCGACCACGGCCATGCCTAGGACACCACGCACCAGGGTAGAGCTAGGCCGCTCTAGCTTCCGAGAAGATAGTGGCACAGAGCAACAATAGATAACTACGACAGAAACCCTAATCTTAGATGTCCCATCACAAAAAGTTATCTGTGATGATAAACAGTATGGTTTTATAGAAAAAAAACACCACATACGGTTTTTAAAAAAACGTTTATGAGGACTAACCTATTAAAAAACTTTATGTGATCAAATCACATATGATTTTTCAGAAAAACCAACTGTAATAACTAGTTTATTACAAAGGGATCCCAGCCCAATGGCTTTCTAAAAAACCACGCACCCCATGATCCGTATTGGGCCGGCCTTCCGTGTGCAAACCGGAACACAACTAACCCTTTAATTTCTCCCGATCCCCTTTAATTTCTCTCAATCCTCTTTTCTATTATCATCCCGCTGCCCTTCTCCGCCACCAGATCCTTCTCCCCATCCGCTCCATCGCCTCGCCCCTTATGCCGCCGCCCCATCCTCCTCTCCGACTTCCACCACCCCGACGTGGCATCGCCGCCCCCAACCCTCTCTCTTCCTCTCTCGTTTTGCTCCTCCTCTCAAATCTGGCATCGACCTTCATCGGTGGCAGGCGGAGCAACACATCTCACTGGATTGGAACCACATGACGAGGATAAGCAGCTCCACCACAAGCGCCCCGGTAGTGGCAGCAAGCAGGTCATCCCCAATCGCGGTGGCTACAGCGGTGTGTGCTTCGGCTGCGCTGCACTGCCTGGCTTCTTCATCAACAGCCACACCTGACGCATCTAGGCCCCTATTGCCTCTCAAGGTCAAGACTCTCTCTCGCTCACTCACTCACTCACTCACTCACTTCGTTCCCTGTCTCTCTCAATCGGTGGAGGTGGAGAAGCACACGGGAACGCATCTCCTCCGGCCTCGCTGCATTGGTGTCCCTCACGGCGGACGGATCTGGTGTTGGTGGTCTTCCTTGCGGAGGTGGAGCAGAAAATATTGGCTAGATCCAGTGTGAACGATGAGGATTGAGGACACCAGCAAGAAAGGCTAGACCAGATCTGGTGCGCAGTAGGGGCCTTGGCGCCACGGCCGTCGGAGCAGATCTGGAGGTAGGGGAGGAGGGGCCTTGGCGCGGGCTGGCTAGGGCGGAGGAGGGCGGCGCGGACCGGCGGGGGAGGAGCTCGGGGCTGATGAGAGAGAGGAGAGAGCCGGCGGGGGCTGAGCCAGGCAGCGGGCGGGAGCGGCACGGGCGGTGGGAGGAGCTGCGTGTGGTGGAGAAAAGATGGAGGAGAGGATAAGGGTGAGGAGAGACGGGGCCCACAGATGTCGGAATTGAGTTGATGTCGGAATTAACCGCTGGAGCGGTGCACCGCTCGTTATGATTTTCGCAATGTTTAATCCTCACGTGATTAACTTGATCATGTACTCTACTTGAAGTAAGGCATGTGCAAACGAACGCATGCATGACATGCATGACTCCTGTGCAAGAGTTCACGCTTTACATGCCTCATATACGTACTGTCCTCATCAGCTCATGCCGTGCATATATATACCTCGCGCACATATCTGCATGCACGAATACACGCAAAGATGCACCGCAAGTACCATCCCGTCGAGCGCGTATGACATACATACCAGTCAATCATCATCTGAGAAGAACCGGCGCCGGCTCTGGACATCATATGCTTCGGCCCGGAGAAGACGTCGAAGCGGCCGGTGAAGTCGACGTTTGAAGCCATCGGTAAATGCGCACGATCGAGCTAGCTATCTAGACGCCACTGTTGCGCTGGGCTTGTTTTCTTCCAAGCCGTGTAGTAGTACTCTGCTTCAGTGCTTGTGCTTGTGCTTGTGCTGCCAAAGATGTATTCCTACGAGATGCTTATATATACGTGGGTGAGAAGTTGGAATAACTAGAATTTAGAAGCAGCTGCAGCTGCATTGGTTTCTCAAAGACACAAAATTAGTCAACCGGGAGAGGTTAGGTATAGGAGCACAGAACAAGAGGTGCTATTGGTCGGGAAAAGCAAACCAGAGGCGTTCTTTGTATATACGAGGCCCAGTCAAATGCCGCATTGTCGAAGCTTTCTCACAACTAGATCAGAGAGGCGCGCGTTGCTGCGCCCGTGGTCAAAGAGTCGATAAATATTGAAATGTAGTCCAGCATATTAGATACGCAGGAACCAGTTTATTTAATATACATATATAAGGGATGATGATAAGTGGAGGAAGAAGTAAGTACATAAATTTAGATAAAGCTGCAATAAAGAAAAAGTAATGGGTGTAGAAATCCTAAGTATTTTAGTTATGAATATGTAATGTCAAGTAAAATAAATGCATTGTGAAGCAAGAGAAATACCAAGTGAGAGTATATGAACCAGTTTTAGGTGAGAAAGAAGTTCAGGATAATGGGCTAACGAATGAAGACGTTTAACAGGCCACCGCAGGAAGCAAAATGGCAGGATTACTGGCTATGGTGTGTGCCTAAGACCTTCGGAGCCTTTGTTGTGAATTGCCATGTAAATTTGCATGGATTGGCACCTAGTCTGGCTAGTTTTCTGAACCAATGTGTCAAGTTTGGTACAAATTGAACTGCATATATATTAACGACATGCAATAAGAACTCGTTATTGCTGTTGTTATGAAACAAAATTACTTGCCAAGGTATGTCCTAGACGATGTCATAAAAACCAGAGAGATGGATGTATTCGTATTTATTGTAGTCGCAAGGTGAAATGACAGTGGCTAAAAAGTTGTTTTAATATTGCAAAGCAATGTAGATAGCCATCTGAACTGATGTATGATTCAAAACAACCAGTAGTTTGTGAGCAAGGAGAGGATGGATTTCAAGAGTCCGAGAGTACATAAAATATTGCCAAGCATAGAACAACGCAAGGAATGAAGAACGGACTTGTTGGTATCACAGGTTGGACATATATACATGCCAGTTATGACTAAGCTTCAGATCCAGTACAAGATAAGTTATACATGGTAGCGATAGATAGTTAATAAGTGAATCAACCGATTACCAGTCTCCAAAACACTAAGATGGATGCATATTAGTCTATTAGGGAGATGGCATATAACAGTCACAGGCTTGCGCATAGGCATCTCCTTGGACAGGGCCATCCAAAAGAACTGATCAGTACGTCAGGAAATACATTGAGGTAAAACGAGTCCTACAAATATGGACTGAGCAATCAACAACTGCACAGCCTGCACAACATAAATTTGACAAGCATGTAAAATGTAAAAAATGGCTAACTATATGCTGTAGTAGAACATTAAACATAGAGATAATAGAAATAGGAACCAGAAAAGGACGTTGCAACTTGCAATGGACAGTAGTATGGAACATTCAAAATATATTGACCGAACATTATTTTCTCTTATTAAAAATCTGTGCGGTTGTAAATTTTTGTACGTTGAAGCAAGAACAGACAATCTATCCATACATATATGCATGTACCATAGGAAAACAGGTATATAGGTTTGGGAAGGTATTTAATACCTTATTTGAAAAGTTTCTTGGCCGGTCCACTATTGGCTTGCTCATCTAGCGACCTAGAGGTGCATGGTAGTGTTATATTACCATCAATCGAAATCGTAAATAACAATATCTAAGATCAGTGTACTAACCTTTTTGGAGGTCTTGTTTTTGTACCTGAACCTGCGTCTGGAAGAGTGCTTGCACCTTGCTTTGGACTGCTGCTTGGTGTTACTGGAAGCTGCAATAATAGCAGGACAGCATTACATGCACAGTAAATGGGAAGGAGGAAAGAAGGGGACGAAGAAAAAGAAGAAAGACATAGATTGACCGGTGTAACGGAATCAGTTGCAGTTTCAGTGGATGGTGACACCATAGCAGATTGGTTTGCATTAGAAACCTAGCGCGTTGCAGTTTTTTGTCATATTAGGGAACATATAAAGGAACAAATATGACATACATGGACATAGAAGAGAACCAAAATGGAAGTCTGTATACTAAGCAAATGAGGGTGTAAAGAAGTTCACCTCTATACTGACAGTTGAAGGACCTGTTATGGCAGGAATCGATTCTGTTGCAGGCAATTGGCTAGAGGCAGAGACAAGTGTGTTGAACTCAAATGCTCTTGCCTTTGGATGGACAATATCTATATTGTTAACTTGGAATGCAACATATCCAAACTGGAGTCCCTTCTCTGCAATGCTAACATCCAACATGTACTTCTGAGTGACAAGTGCAGATATTTCAGCTGGGATAGCACCTGGTCTGCGTGTAGAAGCACGCACGAGGACATCGACATGTTTTCCAATAATCTGTTCGGCTACTCCAGCAAAGAAGACAAACTCTGTCTCGCCAGTGCCATCTGTGCCGAGCATGCACACTTTGTATCTGATTTGAAGGATGAATATGAGAGAGCAAAATGATTACAGCATAAATGGAACAATATATGTAGTGTCTTATACTATATACCTTGGTTCAGCGGTTTTTGAAGGGCAGGAGATGTCGCTGCAGCTGAACTCAGTGTTTGTTGAGTATGCGGTCTTGTGGCATCTTGAACAAGATAGAAACCACCATGAAGGTGAACTAACTTTGGTAAGTGTTACAGTGCATACCAAGTTCTGTCCCTGCACACAGAAGATAGCAAAAGGAGGTCTCACATCAGTTGCCAAATAATAGAAAATTTCATAAGGAACTTTCCAAAAACGAAAGAAGAACATACAATGAAGTCATTTGGATCAGTTGATAACAGGGTCTCAATCTTAACTGCCCTTGCTTCAGTTTGTTTGTAAGCTTTTTGGTACCGATCATCTGCGGCTGCCATCCATTCAATAACCAGCAACTGCTGTCCCAAGCTGGATTGGAAAATGGAAAACGATAGTAAACAAGGGCAATGTCCATCCATTCGCAATAAAAGTTACATGCGGAGCAAAAGTAAAGAGATGACCTTTCGCGATATGATGCAACTTCTGGAATGTCCGGGTTGATATAGTACTTTCCAGCTTCACCACAGCTTATAGTTTCATGTCCTGCAGTAATTACGACAATTGGTCATTATGAAGAAACTGCTATGAAGAGGTGTTCTTGTTAGCATCCATAAGTGGAGGCAATATGTATGCATGTTGTATGTACAAAAAAAGACAAATGCTGGGCAGCAGATGACCTCGGTAGTCTTTCATCAATGTCCCAACTAAGAGAATGATAAGAGCCTCTGACTGTCCTTTTTTGTACAGCTCTTTGCCATCAAAGGAGACTGCATGATGTCCCCACAAAGCAACATCAATTATCCTTCCACTGCATGAAAGTGACAGTTATAAGTATCCATTTCAAGCAAAAGCTGCATATAGCGAAGACAGCAAATTAAATGTAACGATACAAATAGATAACTATTACTAATGAATTGCTCTGCCACAGTACAGTGACTTGTGCGTACAGAGAACTTGGCAAGGATCTTTAGCTATTTGTCGTAGTCAGTACAAATATAATAAAAAAAGAAAGATATTGCCACTGAAATATGAAAACAAGATGCATCAGTTGCTCCACTCACTCAATGTCCACCAAGCGCAGATTTCTCTTTGAAGAGTCATGCTGTTGTCCTGGGAGGCGAACAACAAGCAAGTCGGAGATAGCAACTATTATGCCAACTGTATCTGCATAAGTGCCAAACAAAGATGTAGTGTCTGATGTACAAAGGAGATAACAAAGCCAGGTAAGTGAACATAAGAAGAAATACAGTTACCTAAGAATGATTCTTTTTTGCCAATAAGATGCGGTAACTGATCAAATCTTGTAAGACTATATGCATAGCGAGGAAAGGAAGCGGACACATCTGTTTTTTGCTCAAACTTTGTCCATGGTGTTGTCTTGATCATGAACCTTGCTTCAACAGCTCGAAACATTCTTTTTGCTGTCTGGACAAAGAAATCCCTGATCAGGTATACCTCTCCTTCGACAAGCAGATCCTTAAATTTTGGAGCCTGAGCGCCTGCTATTTCAGCATACATCTTGGTGCCCTGTTTGAAAGAAGAATTAGCCAACAGGATAACACAAGGAATAAGTAAAAGACAATCACGGTACCTTTTCATCAATGAGAACAAGATCGAGATGAACAAGATCTCTTTCCTTATTCAAGTACTCCCACATACGTGAAACACGGACACAGATTGTCACACGCTTGCTAGCAGGAGTGAGTTCGGAGAGGGCAATCACCTATACATATATGTAGGTAATAGCAAGGATCAGGAATGGAACAAGAACTATATAATTGCAGTATAAAGGAAACATGGATATGGAGCTTACATTATGCACACAAAACAACAGAAGGAACAAGTATGAATAAAAAACTGTATTGTCTGTACAAATATGTGGCAAGGATAGGAGATATAGAAATAAGCTACATTATGTGCATACATATGTATATTTTGGTGGACAAGTTTAGACATAGAATGGACAGGTAGAGGAAGAACTACACAGCGGACAGAATTTTACGGTACACGACATTACAAGTTATAGTTCCATAGTTGCCCTCATGATCTTCAATAACAATCTTCAGACCATTTCTTGATGTGACCCTTGATACTGCAACATAAAGCTGGCCATGTGTAAAAACAGGTTTTCGGAGGTATATTCCAACGGATGATAAAGTTTGCCCCTGGCTTTTGTTTATGGTCATTGCATAGCAAAGCCTAACAGGATATTGACGTTTTTCAAGGACGAAAGGCCACTTTGAATTTTTAGACCTCAATGTAATTCTAGGAATATACACGATGGCGCCTACATTAGACCCTGTCATGATTCTTGCCTCCACAATCTATGTTGCTAATTTCGTTATCATAAGTCTTGTTCCATTACAAAGGCCTATACTCTGATCAATATTTCGAAGTAGCATGACAGGCAGCCAACCTTAAGCACAAGCCTATGGCATGGAAAGTTTGGCAGTACAAGGGAATTTAAATATTCAGTAGGATATAATTCGTCAAAATCACCAAGTTTATCACTCATTTTGGAAATACAATCGTAACTTAACAGCTCAATTGGGTTGGAAGGGATCATCTCTAGGACGCGTAGATTAATTTCTTCCACGGTGTCATTATTTGGACATACAATGGCTCGGTCTCGGAGGTAATCTGTGCTATTATACTGAGCACAAAGATTAGGATAAACAAACTCAATAATGGCAAGTATTTTGACACCTTTAGTGTTAATAAGAAGGTCTGATGGTATGACAATAGTACCTGAAATAGGACGATCATCTAATATAGCCTCCTTGGCTGTACCATCTCCAATAGACAAAACCCATTTACTGAAATTGTCGACGAGATGGCTCTCGGTCAGCAGGTGTAGGCACCCCGGGTCGGAGACCGAGGTGCTAGGGGAAGACTTGGGGAACGAAGCCAAACGTCCGCGGGACTTTATCCAACCACCGCCGAAGACAAAAGTATTGAAGAATGTGTGATGGAAGCTTGTATTGATCCCCCTTCATACGGGGTGCCAACTTGCCCTTATATAGGCAAAACCGGCTTACAAGTGTAAATACATCGCTTCCCCTCTAAAGGTTACAATCTTTTCCTAGCTCGTGTCACCGTACATTTGGCCGAACTCGTACTCTCCACCTCGCCGCTACCTACTACATGCGCCGGTATATTCGTAGATTCCCTTCGCTGGTACGGCTTGCCTCCGCCCTTGTCGTCCTCTGCGCCGGTGACGTCGTCTGTACCCGGTGGTCCCACCTCGCCTTCCTCCTCGCTCCGGCCGAGTCGCCCTCTTACCTCGTCCGTGGGGGCCGACTTGCTTCTCGCCTCAGCGGTTAAGTCGTCCGACCGAGATGGCTTCCCGTTGGCTCGATCCCACCTAAGACCCCTGCATAACTCCTTACGTTAATCATGACATGAACAGAGGACAGGGGGTACCTCGTCCTGGAGCCTCGCCCGGACTCCCCCCAACAGAAATCATTTAATTCATGCTGTTCAGCAGCTGATAGCAAAGGATTGGATAGCCTCATATTTATATGCAATCTAAGAACACGGACAGATTTCCAAAGAGGTGAGTTCGTAATTGTTGCATCAATAATTTGTGACCGTGAACCACCTTCTATGACCGGTAAAATCTGCCTAAAATCACCTCCGAGAACAATCGGCATACCACCAAATGGAAGCGCTGCTGCAGCAGGATTTAGAGGAGACAGAATATCACGTAAAGTCCTATCGAGTGTTTCAAAGCAATGCCTATGAGTCATAGGGGCTTCATCCCAGATTATAAGGGAACATTGCTTAATCAGGTCAGATAGGACTGATCTTCGTTTAATGTCACACATAGTGGTTTCATCTATATCTAGCGGGATTTTAAATCGCGAGTGTGCGGTTCTTCCTCCAGTCATTAGTAGGGATGCAACTCCTGAAGATGCAACTGGAAGGACAATTTTTTTGTGTGACCGTAAATGTGAAAGTATAGCGTTCCAAAGGAAAGTTTTACCAGTACCACCATGACCAGAGACAAAGAAAAAGCCAGCCTGATTATTCATGACACAGCCAACAATTTCATTATATGCCTTTTTTTGGTCCGTATTTAGCTGGCTTTGCAGTACAGTAGATGTCTCAATAAGGTCTGCTAAGTCATATGATAATTCATCATAAAGAAGCCTATTTTGGATACAGCTATATCCCTTAGAGCGTTGCTGTGGCAAATTGAAATTGGTAATTGACGAACCATTACGCAAAAATAGATTGCTTAATTCGTCTATCAGCAAGTCTTCTAGTTGGGCCAGGAGGCACAATAAAATGTGGATCATTTAACAATTTACGAAATCTTTGCTGGATGTCATCACATAGATATGGAGAACATTTATCATAGAATGACCGCTCATCATTTACACTACAGAACACTATAATTGTGACAAAGAGATGCCTAAGCTGGAAAGAGGTTGCCCACAATGAAGCTTCATCAAAGGCGTTATACCATTCAGCATTGTCACCCAAAAGACCGCGTGATGTGCAGGCCTCTTTGAAAGTACCATAGAGAACACCGTTGTGTGTTCGCAAATCTTCAAAACTACAGGCACCTTTAACGATCATAAGAAGCATACGGAGGTAGAACCGCTCACCAGCAGAGGGATGGACATAATATATGCGAGCTATTTTATTACGGGCCATCCTCTCCTTCCAGCATTTTTATCGTTCTCCCACACCGATTCAGATGGAAATTCACAGTATGTCAAACAACGTGCTTGGGGGAACTTTTGGTTGGTAGTAAACCATTCCGTAAGCATTGTCTTTTGGTAGTGCTCTGCATTAGCAACAATAGTGTGTAGGTTACATGATGGCTTGAATGTTACATTATTCATGCCAGGCAAGTGGACATCCAAACGTTCAACAGTAGGCATCTTACAATGTAATGGGAACTCATAGAGGTGCCATAATGCTTCATGGGGCACTAAATGCCTGCAATCTAAATACTCTTGTATCTCATCAACAGGTTCAGATCTCGGTGTTTCCCCAGCATGGGCACTATTCTTAATTGTTTCAAATACCACGCGTGAATGGTCTTTACCTTTGCTGATGTATTTAAATAGGTACTTGACAACCTTAGTTTTATTACACCATTCGACATTAACATGGCACTGGTATTTTTTTAGCAGGTTCATGTTATAGGGGACGACATGTCTATTATCAAGTCTAATGCCATTTTTGTAGATGAAACGACCATCATTACGACGCCTATAGACTGGAAATCCTTGGGCATCAATCGAAGTCTCAGAACAAAAAGCTTTAGGATAATGTTTTGAACAAACACCATTCTTCATGCATGGGCAATTTTTGTTTGCATCTCCACATGGACCGTGCATCATAAATTCCTCAACAAGTGCATATCCTAAAGGATCTATTAAAACATCGGGTATTTCAGCACAAATGAGAGAGTCAATAATAGACAAGCATGCACATGTGGCAGACCTCGTTTCTGGAACTCAGTGCTATGGAGAACTGCATAGCACAATAGGATATTATAAGCTCTAAAGAGTCAAGCAAATGAGTATATATAGCACGACAAGACAAATAGTGAGGCACCTGCATCAATAGGTCCGAATACCACGCCAGCTTTAATGTCCCCCAACTAATTCATCTTGCTTCATCTTATAAACTCTGTTAACGACATCAGGCCGGTCTGCCGGTGTTTGACCCGGCTCGTAACGTAGTTCCTCATCTATTTCTGACCATTTTGTGTTACAGGTGAAGGTCGTAAACATATCAGGACCACCATACACTCGACAGATCGCCATCGCATCCTGATAGTGCTGTGTATAATACCGTTTACCACCAGTATAGCTGGCTGGTAGAATTGTCCTACGACCAATTTTGTCACCTTCTATGCAACCTTGGCCAACTGCATCACTTATGGTTTGGAACTGTTCGGACCGTAGTTCGTCCTGCTTCCTAACAAGGAACCAAAGCCTATTTTCTTCTAAGCAAGCAAAGCAATCGACCTGCAGCTGGAACGAAGCCCTACCACAGCATGTGTATGGGTTGTAATGGCGTGGTCTATAACGACAGCAATGGGAATAGTAATCGAGCATTGTCAAAGTCTTCTGACCTTTCTCACGAATCAAGTGGGCATCCACATACTCAATGCCTAATTGGAAGCCACGGTCACCATAAGGAAATAAGAGGGGATATTGTAATGCCATCAAGGCTAGATGTAAGTTGGACACAAAATAAAGGCTATGTTCCTTATCATGCACTATTATGTCACGCTTGTATGCATCAACAGAAAAGTCACCAACAATCAACATAGCAGGGTCATCAAAAGTAGGAAGACTGTATTGAATATCCTTTTCAGACCTGGGAGCTAAAATCCTAATAGCCAACCGCTCTGCAGGATGTTCATGCAATCGGTCCCTCGTAGTTCTAAATTTTTTCACAAGCGGGTTAACTTCGTCAAGCATGGATGTAAGGGTCTGAACAATGTGCCGGTCTAAGTGGCCATCTAAATCACCATCATTAGCAAGTGCACATATCCTATTTTCAACCTCATTATCAGTATCATGGATATATAGCTGTGCAAACTTAGGGGTATCACCATCCGCAGGGAGCAACGTGCCTATCCTATGATGGAGCTGGCCATTGATGCGGAAAATATATGGACCTCGGCCATCATTTATACTTTTGTCTATCTCAGCCCCAAGAGATGTAAAGTTGAACAGACAGTTATATTGTCTTATATGGGTCATAAATTCAGAACTGGTCCAGTCACCGTCAAAGCACATAAGCTTAGCAAGGACGGGAGGAGGAGGCATAAATGGAGAAATATAGATTTTGCCACCTCCACAACAAGCAGTGTATACAATTTGTCTTTTGGACCAGCTTGAATCTCTCTGCATGCGCTCAGCATACCCAAAAAAAAGCACCACAGTGACGACATGTGTAACATGGACCTCCCAAGCGTGATCGGTCAGGCCATGTAGCTGGATAGTTCAGAGAAAGAATAGCTTCAGCAATATATAAAAGACGTCATGGCCTACGGTTTTGAATTATAGTGCAAGATAGCGTGCCAAAAGAATAAATAGCAATGACACCTTTTAGAGCCTTCACGTACTCATCAGGCAAAGGTAGCTTTGGCTGCCCATTAGCACCACGTGGCACATCTGAAGCTGCAATTATTTTTTGCTTTTTAAATCTAATGCGTAACGCCCTATATTTTGCTGCATGTGCGTTCCCGAACATGGGGAAGAAATCATCGCCTGTACATTGGTACCAACCAAACAGCAATACTAATATAATTCACATAAAGAAGCAAAATAATCTATAGCCAGGAAAGCACGAAATAGGACGTACTCTCTCTCCTGCGCACCGAAGGCAGTATATTCACACGACTCTGTGACGGTACTTGGACCGCCTCTGTCCTTGCCCGTTTAAAGACACGCGATGCTGAAGCTGAAGCATCATCGGACACAGGATGTGCACGACAGGACCGTCTAGGCATTTTTGACATGGATCTAGTACGCACGCTTCCAAGAGAGCAAAAGCAACAATAAATAGCAAACAACAGGCCGTACAATACAATGTGTAAACGAGCATACGCACTATAATAAAGCATTGAACACAACAATAACGGTGGTCAAAGCATCAATAAATAGGACCATTTAATGCAGAGTCCGAGGAAATCACCTGTCCGGAAGCCATCTGAAACTTATTGCCTAAGGAACATGGTGCTGTCCTTTACACAGAAAGCTTCGACGGCAGACGTAGGACCTAGATGGCAAATAAAATGATCAGGCTGCTGTCCTAGGAGACATTCATTACTACAAAAACATAGAACGAAACGAACAAAAACATGAAAAAAGTTCTAGCAACACCATCGGAAACGTACAACCAACATCTAGAATGGCAATCACAAAAAAGGTGTCGAAAAGAACACGTCCACAATAAAAGGACCAAACTGAAGAAACCGTACATTATAGAAGGTGCTCAGCTTCAGACAAAAAACCAAGACCGATAAAAACGACGGACGAAGAGACCATACAACAACAACAAAAAAGGAAAAAACAAAAACCAAGCAAGAAAAGCGGGAATGAACAAACTAAAATACGGATCGACAAAAGAGAAAGAGGTAAACAGAGCAAAGCAAGTTACCAGGGGAATATTATACATAGCACTAATGAAGCTTACCTATTAGTAAGACCTAAAGCAGACGCATAGATGGAAGCAGGAACTGAGGAAAAAGTAAGCTGTAAGGCAAAAGACGAAGCAAAGGAAGGAAACGAAGAGTTAGGCGAATACATATATAGGAGGTGCTGCACGGTGTCTAGTACAATCCTCAGGAAAGGAGCAAAGAAGGAGAATGCACACCTGACAGGCCGTACCCTCGGCTACACCGGACGAGTAAGCGGATGCCACCGCACTTAAACCGGGATATCCATAACTGGATGCACACCGGTCGGGGTATATAATCAGCACGACTCAGCAGAATGCGAAAGGACACTGTTGGAAAAGTGCAATGAACGGCAACCTCACCGTCGTACGCACAGCTGTTCAAACACATCGGAAGACGGACCAGCAGGATATGCTCGAGGCCGGATGGGCCATGCAAGAAACACAGACGGCCTAAGCCACAGCCCAGCATCATATACAGGAACTTTTTCGGTAGAGCAGACCAATATGTATATAATCCTGTCAAAGATTAATTTACCGCTTCCTTACAATACGACGATGCACGAAACACACACAGCCAACCAAAAGTGAATATCCTTGTGAAGCAACAATCTTCCATCCAAAGACAAAAACGAGACGTCATATTAGCATGTCATAGAGCTAGAACATTTTATATACTCTCTAATAACAAAGCGGAAAGATTTCTTATTAGAATTTCTTACAGAAGAAGAACATAGCCTGACAAACTGGGAACACTAACCTGCCAAGAACAACCCGAATTGAAACCACAATTGGAAAGACAACCACGATTGGGAAGACCTCTTTCTAACGAAGCGGAAGGTCGTACTATACCAGACGAAAGCACTAACACAGAGACGGAATTGAACCTCCAGGATTAAGGAAAACCAACAGAACGATACCTGGCTGGATGGAACCAGGCACGTGGACCACTACTGCAGAGAGGAAGGCCACCGGCAGATGGAGCGCTCGAGCCGGCGCGGGCGTTGCCCGTGTTGCCCGCGAGTGCCCCCGTACGGGACACAAACTTCACACCATGGCCAGCTAGCAGCTCCTACTTTTGCCCCTTTCGATTCCTCCGTCCCTCAATGCACACAAAAAGGAGTAACAATCAGTTCCCAAATCAGTACTGTGGACATCCCTCACATACCGCAAACAGTGGTTCGTTACCAGCAGATCGAATGAAAAACGCCATCCAAAACAATTAACACCAAATTTGTGAAACAAGAAAGAACGGAGGAGACCGGAGAAACAAGAAAGAACGGAGGAGATTGGAGAAGAGCAAGCTGTATAGGAGCCGACCTGCACGAGCCACCTAGACAGGCGAGTAAGGCCATCATCTCTGGACCACCGGCGAGCAGGTCGGTCCAAGAAACCGCCGCACTCCCGCACTGCCGTTCCTCTCCCCATCGGCCATGCCCTCTTACCACGACTCGCAAGCCACGCAAGGGAAGGGAAAGGCACCCACCAAGAACCAACATCGGGGAGGACGACGGCCCTTAAAACACCAAGACAGGGCCCTGCGTGGCGGCGGCGGCGGCGGCGGCGCGCCTAGGGTTCGAGAGAAGAGAGGAGAGACCGGGGAGGAACGGAATGACCGATTCGATAGGAGGAGAGGAGGCCACACCTCCAGCAGCGCCCGATGCGGAGCTCCGCCGCGCGGGCGACCGTGCGACCCGCACGCCCGCGAACCCGGAGCAACCAGAGGGCGCCGATTTTGTCCCCCGAGGAGACATCGCCACGGACGGGCGCCCCGGCAGGTGACCCGGCGCCCGCGCGAACGAGCGCGCCCAGCACGGACAGGCAACCGACCCCGAGACACACCCTGCGTCGATCGCGGCCGTCCGGGCGCGATCGGACGTAATGGAACGCCAAACGCCTGAGAGCGCGCGGAGGGCGCTCCGCTTTACTGTCTCTAATTGGGTTGCTCAAAACTTCCAATCCCATCAATGATTGATCTCAGCCTTCTAGGCTCAAAACTCAAGGCAGCTTGGTAGGCCATCCATAACTTGGCCCTTGTTCCCATCCTTTAGGGTGTTATAAATGGCTACTCTTCTCAAGATGGTAGAAATGGCTCAAAAAACTTGAAACAATTACACAAAATTAACCTACCAACCCATAAAATTTCAAATCTTAATTCTTTCTACACAAGAAACGGAAAAGATAAATTCTACTTGGAAGGAAATCAGAAATGAAAAGGAAAAGGTGAATGTGCTATCCACTGAAATTTGTCTTTCTTATTTCTATCAATATAAATTATATTGTTTTCAGTTGAACTTTTTCTGGACGCATGTTTTTATTAGACCACATCTAACCAATTCAATTCTAAAATTTTGTGGTCATCTGCTCCATTTTCCAAAAGGAAAACACCATGCTTGGTCTCTCAAGTGTTGCCTGACTTTACTCTTGATTTCTAAACTACAAAACTAGATAAGTTTGACT
The DNA here is from genome assembly GCA_019208055.1 of Stipa capillata. Classification (NCBI taxonomy): domain Eukaryota; kingdom Viridiplantae; phylum Streptophyta; class Magnoliopsida; order Poales; family Poaceae; genus Stipa; species Stipa capillata. The sequence goes on from JAGXJF010004358.1 coordinate 122,759, forward strand.
ACTAACTTTCAAAATTGGACAGATTTGTTACCTGATCCCAGTCAAAGCGGTATGATTGATGATGTGGCAATGGTTTCACACACATGGAAGCAGACTGCTGCATGAGGAAAAGTCTTTTGTGATGACATTTACCACAGATGGCTTATTCACTTAAACCGTCTGTGATGAATTTTATATAAATTTGGGGACTTAGAGTTTCTTGTCTACTCGCTATTTTACCCTCGGATCGCACCTTTTCACCTCTCGCCATGTTCACGCCGCCACGCCCCGACGAGGACCGTATGCACCACCATGCCCCGATGAGGACCGCGCCACCATGCCCTTGTCCTCGAGGACCGCGCCACCATGCCCCTGAGCATGCTGCGACCACCATCAACACCACCCTCCTCCCCGAGGTAACCCTCTCCCTCTCTCACATGCAACCGTAACTGCCTCCTCATCAACCACCACACTCCGGTGACCCCCCTACCTTACCAGTTGTAATAACAGGTTCCCCTTGGACTGTAGAACACCCTAGTGGTCTTAGTTTTCAAATTGGTTATCTAGATTTGAATTTAGGGGTAAACATATTTGAATTTGGCTATCTTTGCCCAAATTTGACCTAGTTCGTACTGTGCTTAGATTTTTTATAACATTTTATTTTTCCTAGCCTATTAGCATTATTGGTAACCATACTGTGCCCTATTTAAGCATTTTTCACATGTGTAGACATTAATATCTGACATTTTGGTAGTATAATGTGATATATAATGTTGTAAACAGTAATGTCAATACTTTATATGTGTAGAATCCATGTGTATGTTATTTCAGTGCTAGACAAATTTAGCAATTTATGTTAGCAAAAATTTTGTATGGTGATAATTTTGTAGAATTAATATACATGCTTATATATCCTAATTGTCAAGGATACAACATATGATATGATCCGAAATTGTAGAATACATATTTTTCATGGTTAATATTGTACCATGCATTATCTTATTTTGTATAAGATGTTGTCTTCACATTCGTCATCATCTTCCCTGAATCCTTCCTCGAGTCCTTTCGACTCGATGGGAACATCTAAGCAGGGACCTAGAAAAATCTCGAAGAGGCCTTCAGGGCAGATCATCATCACCGAAATATGTGATTCCTATGAAATACGGAGAAGTAGGTTCCAAACTCTAAACATTTTGTGGGATTCTTGGATGGGAAAAGGTGGACATCAGCCTAGATTTCTAGAAAGATGTACTACCAAACCAAATAGAGACTATGCTTGAGGAACTTTTGGTGTGGTTCGGATCTCTAGATGAATTTTGAAATGACATTCGACATGTTGCGTTAGGTACCATGAGTAAGGCGTGTCAGACCTTCAAGAGCAATCTCTTACAAAAGTTTGTGAAGAAAAATAAGAGTCCATTTATGTTATACTCTTTATTGGACCGGAAAAAATATGAAAGATTTGTAGAGATGAAGCACGCGCCCAAATTTTAAGCCAAAAGTGAGGCACTTTGGAACCTACTGTCAAGAAACAAGCACCCACACAGGCTAGGCACCACTAGGTACGTGGGGAAGAGGGAGAAATGGGCCAAGAGGATGAGGAGGCAAGAATGTTGGAGGTCCCCCCTGTTCTTGTTGACATTCAATGAGTGCGCCCGTGACTAGGCTAGAGCTCGAGGGAAGGTCGATTTGTTGATGGCATGATAACCTTCCTAGACCCCTGAGACGAGGAAGTTACCCATCGCTTGGTAAGATATGAAACTACCTATAGTCCATATGTAATTCTGTTCGGAAGTTAAATAACTTGTCATGCTATTGCAGGTTGCGTTAAGTTCACAATCTTCTCAAAGCGATTTCAGCATTGAAAGAGGTAAAGATAGCCTCAACAGGGCCCTGGGAAAAACCCAGAGCACCCGGGTTGCACGTGAGGCGTAGGGATTAGTGTCAGCTAAAAGAAGGAAAACTCTGAGAATGAGGAGTACCAAAGGAGGAAGAGAGCCAAAGATGATGTGCTTAACAACAAGATAGACATGAGGGTACAACAAAGGATGCAGGCGATGAAGCGAGAGATGCAGAGGTGTCATAACAACGAGGCTAGACAGTAAACTTATGGCACCCCCGCTCGATTACACAGACCTGCGAGAAATACCAGCGAAACTATGTCACCGAGACACGAGCTCGGGCTCGACGAGCGGTTGGCGCGGAGGCACCCGAAACTACTAAGGACCAAGAGGTAGCGGAGAAGAGAAGGAAAGCTTGCTCTTTATTTCAGACTTTGGCCCCTTTGAATGGAGGGTGTGCTCATCTATTTATAGGGAAAGAGGAGGGGTGGAGGAAGTTACAAAAATACCCTCAGGCCATTTACTATCCTACCCCTAGATGCATTAATGCCTTTGGGGGCGTGTTGGTCTTTTTCTCTAGGAATATTCTAGGAATCTTCAGCGGGCTCCACTTGGCATACAGCTTCATGTTGATGAGCTTCCCGCGGTCACGAGCCTCGCGTTGACGAGCTTCCCGCCGTCACGAGCCTCGCGTTGACGAGCTTCCCGCCGTCACGAGCCTCGCGTTGACGAGCTTCCCGCGGTCACAAGCCTCGCGTTGACGAGCTTCCCGTGGTCACGAGCGTCGTGTTGACAAGCTTCCCGCGGTCAGAGCGTCACGTTGGCGAGCTTCCCGCCGTCACGAGCCTCGCATTGACGAGCTTCCCACTGCCACGAGCCTCGCATTGACCAGCTTCTCGTAGTCACGAGTTGAGTCTCATTGATTTTCTTCGAGATCCAAAAAAAGTCAAAACCGGTAGCGCAGGGACCCCTTCCCCAATAGTAGCCCCCCCGCCGGCACGGGCGGTCAGGTAACGCCAGTCCGAGCAGTTGCATTGATCCTAGAAGGGTCGACGCGCTGATCGGACCGATGACTTCGACGCTGCGACTGAGCGATGAGGTTGATGCCACGAAGGAGTGTCAATCTCGACACCATTATAGAGCACCAAGGAGTCGACGCTGTGATGGAGTGTTGAGGTCGACACCGCGGCGGAGCGCCAAGAGGTCAATACTGTGATGGAGTACAGAGGAGTTGATGCCGTGATTCAGTATCAAGCTTAATGCCACGAGGGAGTGTTGAGGTCAACACCACAAAGGAGCGCTGAGGAGTCGATGGCGCGACAGAGTGTCAAGCTCAACACCACGACAAAGCACTGAGTAGTCGACACCGTGACAGAGTGCCGAGGTTGATGTCGCGGTTGGGCATGCTGCGATGGATCACGCCACGATGGAGCACTAAGCGGCCGACACCGTGACGGAGTACCGAGGTTGACTCAGTGATGGAGTGTCGAGGGGTGGTGACGCCTACTCTTGTTACATGAAGAAGTTTGACATCGTTGATACGCGGCGCCCTGCACGTTAGGTTCGTACCCAACAAAGAAGACCTAGTCGTGAGGTGCTGCAGGAGTGCGTCATGTTTGTTCCCAACAAAAAAGACTTAGCGCTCATGTGGAGGAGATGTTGTCTCCCAGTTGACATGAATGGACCCACCACTCGACTCGTGCAAGAGGTATTGCTTCCCAACACGCAGCAAGGAGGGTTGGATGCACGACTCAAGTGGGGGAGAGGTCGCTTCCCAATCGACATGAGGAGGCTTGAATGGTCAACTCATGTGGAGGAGGTGCCGCTTCCCAGCCAACATGAGGAGGCTTGAATGCTCGACTCGTGTGGGGGAGATGCCGCCTCCTAGCCAACATGAGGAGACCTGACCGCTCGACTTGTGTGGGGTGGATGTCACTTCCCATCCGACATTTCCCATCCGACATGAGGAGGCTTGACTGCTCGACTCGTGTGGGGGAGATGCCACTTCCCAGCCAACATGAGGAAGTTAGCGTGCTCGACTCGTGCGGGGGAGACGTGGCTTCCCAGCGCACATGAGAAGTTTTTGTACTCGACTCATGTGGTGGAGACATTTCCTCCCGGCCTACATGAGAAGGTTTTTTGCTCAACTCATGCGGGGGAGACAGGTCTTCCCGGCACACACGAGGAGGTTTGGATACCCTACTTATGTACTATTCTCATTACGATGGAAGAATTCTTTCAGGCGAATGCATGATGAGGGTAAGTAGCGTCTTTTGTACATTACGTGTTTCAATGTCTGCACCTGCAATGACAGCCATATATATATATATATATATATATATATATATATCATGACATGGCCTTTTAGGGTTCCTAACAAGAGCATGGGGAGGGCTGCACAAGGCGACACTCTTTTGGAAGTTTGGTCACGACCGACGCAGTGGCACTTTGTAGGAATTTGAAATGCAAAAGTAAAGATTTGTACCAACGCAGCGGTCTTGGCCGTGGTTGGCCTACAAAAGGAGTGAGGTCTTGCCGAGTTCTTGAAGGCTTTACACGTATTATTTCTTCAAGTTGATCATGTTCCAGCTGTGCTTCAGCTCTTCACCGTCGAGTGTCTTCAATTCGAACGACGTTGGGCGCGATTGGCTGACGACCTCGTATGGCCCTTCGCACTTGGAGCTCAGTTTCTCGTCAGCTTCGGGATTCGCCTTCTTTTTCAGGACAAAATTGCCCACCTGGATGGGATGCAGGCGAACGGCTTTGTTGTATGCCCTCGCCATAGATGCTTGGTAGTGTTTGATGTTGAGCGTAGCATCCTGCCTTAGTGCATCCAGACCATCGAGGGAGACTTAGTGGGACTTGTCTTCGGGCGGTGTCTCGATGCGAGAGGAGCCAAGTTTGATTTCCTCAGGGGTGACAGCCTCGTCGCCGAAGAGCAGTTTGAATAGGGTAAAGCCAGTGGCTCTGCTGGCCACCGTGCGAGTTGACCAGAACACATTGGGGAGCTTATCCGCCTAACACCCTTTTGGGAGGTCGAAGAGGCACGTGCGCAATCCGTGAAGAAGGATGCCATTAGCACGCTCCACTACTCCATTCGCTCGGGGGTTGGCCACAGAGGTGAAGCAGAGGTTGATGCCAAGTGAAATGCAAAACTTGCGAAATGGCTCGGCATCAAATTGGGTGCCAAGTGAAATGCAAAACTTGCGAAATGGCTCGGCGTCAAATTGGGTGCCGTTGTCGACGGTGATCTCGCGTGAGACGCTGAAGCAACATATCAAAATTTTCCATATGAACTTCTGCATAGAGGTAGAGGTGATCTTGATGAGTGGTTCCGCCTCTACCCACTTGGAGAAATAGTCGACTGCCACGACCACGAACTTGGCACCGTGGCTCGTGGTTTTGAAGAGGCCGACTAAGTTGACGCCCTAGTGTGCGAGCGGCCACGAGGGCGGGATGGGCTGCAAATCATGCGCTGGCGAGTTCGTGCCTCGTCCTATCCATTGGCATGCCGAACATAGCTTCACCAGGTCTTGAGCATCGCACAATGCCATTGGCCAATAGAAACCTTGATGAAAGGCCCTGGAGACTAGGGCACGTGGAGCAAGGTGGAATCCACACAGTCCCTCATGTATGTCGCGCACCAATCCAGCTCCTTCCTCCTTCGAGATACACTTGAGATACGGCGCGCACACACTGCGCTTGTATAGGGAGTCGTGGTGGATGATAAAGCCTCTTGCGCGTGCCCTGAGCCGGCAGGCTTCAACGGGATCCTCGGGCTCGGTCTCATCGATGAGGTACCGTATGATGGGCGTCCTCCAGTCCTGCGTGGTGATAACGTTCACCTCTGGTAGCTCTTTCATTGTCGGGGCGATGAGTACCTCGTAGAAGGTGTCAGACGGCATGCCCATGTAAGTGGTTGCTGCTCAAGCGAGCGTATCCACCTCCATGTTTTCGCCCCACGGGATTGGACGAATAGTGAAGCCTGAGAAGCGCTTCTCCATTGCTCACGCCATGGCTAAGTACCTGATCATCTTCAGCTCTTTCGCTTGATAACTCTTGTCGACGTGACCTGCAACGAGCTGGGAGTCGTTCTTGACCAACACACGTCGGGCTCTCGTGGTGCGCGCCTTGCACAGGCCGAGCAGTAGGGCTTCGTACTCAGCGACATTGTTGGTAGCCTTGAACTCCAGTCAGGCTGCGAACAACGTGTGTGCCTCGGCTGGTGATTCGAGAACTGCTCCTATGCCCGTGCCCTCAGCGCACCATGAGCCATCCACGCAGACAGTCCACATTGGCTCAGCGTGCTCTGGGGATGTTGGGTACTCGGAAGTGACCCATTCTGCTATGAAGTTCGCGAGGGCCTGTGACTTGAGTGTCGTGCGAGGGAGGAACTCGATGGTGAATTGTGCGAGCTCCGATGCCCACTTCCCGATGCGCCCTGAGTCTTCTTTATTGCGAAGCATCTCGCCGATGGGATACGAGGATGGTACTCAGATGAAGTGCGTCTGAAAGTAATGCCGGAGCTTCCTCGATGCCATGAGGAGTGCGTACGCAAGCTTCTCCAGCTCGATGTAGCACACTCTTGCATCTTGTAGCGACTCAGACACGTAATACACCGCATGTAGTACACGGTCTTTTTCCTTAACCAGCACCGCACTCACAGCTCATGGCGTTGCTGCCAAGTACAGGAGAAGGATCTCTCCTGGCGTCGGGCTGTGTAACAAGGGGGGAAGGTCAAGTACGCCTTGAGTTCGTCGAATGCACGTTGACTGTTGGCACTCCACTCGAAGCTTGATGAGCCTCTAAGGGCTTTGAAGAACGGGACTCCATTCTTAGCGGACCGAGACACGAACCTCCCGAGCACGGCGAGCGCCCAGTGAGTTTCTGCACTTCCTTTATATTCTGGAGCGGAGGCATGTCCAATACGACCTTGATCTTCGTTGGGTTGGCCTCGATTCCTCGCTTTGACACCAGGAAGCCTAGCAGCTTGATGGCTTGTACCCCAAATACACATTTCTCAGGGTTGAGCTTCATCCCTGCTGCGCGGAGATTGCCGAATGTTTCTTCCAAATCTTGTGCATGAGAATGTGCAATGGTGCTCTTGACGACTATGTCGTCCACGCAGGCCTTGATGTTGCGTCCCACCTGGGCGAGCAACGCCTTCTACACTAGGCGGGCAAAGGATGCTCCAGCGTTCTTCAAGCCGAATGCCATGCGTACATAGCAGAATGTCCCAGCCGGTGTGACAAAGCTCATTCTTTCCTCGTTGTCCTTGGCCATCCAGACTTGATGGTACCCTGAAAAACCATCCAAGAAGCTCATGAGCTCGCAGTCGAACATGGCATCGATGAGTTGATCAATGCGTGGGAGCGGGAACTCGTCCTTCGGACACGCCTTGTTGAGGCTGGTGTAGTCGACACATGTGCGCCACTTGTGTCGACGTACAAACGCCGGTATCGGTGGTCCGGAAGGACCCCCTTTGGGATTCGGCCAGGGAGGCGAAGATCTACGGAGCTACGTCGAAGCTAGAGCTTGGCAGGATACGAAAGTAGGAAAGACACGGTGATTTACCCAGGTTCAGACCACCTTCTAGGTGTAAAACCCTACGTCCTGCTTTGAGTGTATTTGAGAATATGTGGAGAGATTATAGTGAACCAGCAGGATAGGTGCTCCAGTTCTTCTTCCTCTAGGGTTTGTATGTCTAAGGTTACGTTGCCTAAGAAATGATCCCAGAGTCCCCCCTTTGCAAGGCCGCGGTTCTCCCCTTATATATCCGGGGGTCACCACAGTGGCCGAAAGGTAACTATCTTCCTATGAAGCTTGTCGCGAAAGAAATGGGCATGGGCAAGCCACGTCGGTGGTTGAGATGCACTGTAGCGGAACAATGCCGGTCACGCCTTGGTTGGGAACCGGATCATCATCATGAGGCCATGTCAGAAGGTGAAGACTTGACGTCTCCTGACACGGGCTATGCTGCAACTACCCGGGCCCCACGGACCAGGTGCAGAGGGCATGCGTATGGGCGCGCGAAGGCGCGTCCTTAAAATCAAAAAGGGTGTCAGACCTCTCCATCCCCTCCAAGACTGATAGCTGATAGGGCTTATCACTTGGGGGATGGGAACCGGTCAGGACACCGTCTTTGGTCTGCAAGGACTTGGAGTAGACGGGTATTTAATGCACCCGACACACGCATTAAATGTGCCTGTAGGGCCACGCGGGACCGAGGAGGGGCCCACAAGGGGTGCTTGGGGCTCCCGGGATCGGAGGCCCCCGAGCACACCCACTAGGCCGCTCCATCATCCGGGCGAGGCATTCGGCGCCTCGAACGGGGGCCAGGTCGCCTCGGATGCTCTGGGTGAGCCCCCGAGCACTCGTTCTCGGGTGCTCGGGGTGAGCCCCCGAGCGCTTCTGCTTGGGTGCTCGGGGTGATCCCCGAGCACTTCTGCTTGCTTCGTTCCGAGCGGGGATCAAGTCGCCTTGGGCCCTTCGGGAAGCGCCTTTAAGGGATGACTCGGGTCACCCCTCGATTTAGCCGAGTGAAACAGTGCTCGGGGTGAGCCCCCGAGCACCTCTTCTTAACTCCCACGTTCTTGGCGACGTGGTGTCAAGTTGGGCCTTTGCCAGCGGTTTAGGGGACCCTGGGCCCCGTAACGCCGACAACTTGCCGTTGGCTTTCTTCACAAGCACAGGGTTGATGAGCCACTTGGGGTGCAGGACTTCTCGGATGACCCCAGCCTTGAGGAGCTCATTGACTTGTTTGTGGGCCACCTACTGGCGTTCGGCACACATCTTACTCATCCACTGCTTCACTGGGCGGTAATCCGGCTGGACGTGCAAATTATGCTCGATGATCTCCCGCGGGACACACAGGAGATCCTCGTGCTCCCAAGCGAAGATGTCGGTGTTGGCTCGAATGGTTTTGATGATAGCCTCCGAAACATCCGAGGCAAGATCCACCCCGAGGAACACAGTTTTATCCAGCGCATTATCGTGCAAGGGTACGGCGCGTGTCTCCCAATTTGGCTTCAGCTTTGGGGTCCATCGCTTCGCGCTCGGTAGGGGGTGAGCCCCTTGTCCCGTCAGGCCTCCTTCTAGCTGCACGTTGTGGATGTAGCAGTTCACGGCTTGTGCTCGTTCATCGATCCTTCGGGATAGGTTTTGATCCCTGTGAACCGTGATGACGCCTTGTGATGCTGGAATCTTCATGCACAGGTACATGTGGTGGGGTATGGCGCTGAACTGGTTGAGGGACACCCGCCCCATGATGATGTTGTACTGGTATGGTAGGTTAACAACATCGAAGGTGACATTTTCGATGCGGGAGCAACCACCTGAGTAGAACGTGATGGGGAGTTCGATGTGTCCCATGCCTATGATCGGCTCGCCCTCGAAGCCTAGCAAGGGGATGCCAGGGACTTGGAGGAACGACGGTGGTATGCCCATCTCTTTGAAAGTTGACGAGAACATGATGTCCGCGGAGCTCCCTCCGTCGACAAAGACGCGATGCACTTCCGCATCTGAAATCGTTGCAGTTATGAAAAGTACGTCATGATGTGGAAGGGTGATCCCCACGGCGTCTTCAGGTCCAAAGGTCATAGGCGTGGCCGCCCAGGCGGGAAGCTCAGTTGGTGGGAAAGAGGCGATGTCGCTTATTTGGTAGGGATACGCACGTCTTTGGCGCTTGGATGAGAAGGTGTGTGCGTTGCCCCCTGTGATGGCGTGGATGATGCGGTGCAGATTGACTACTTGTGCAGGAGCCATGCCACGGGGGAGAGGCAGTGGCAAGTGGAGGTGGGGCTCTCTTGGAGCGACAGGTCGTGTGGGGGGTCGAACGTCGTCTGTCGGTCTTGGGCGAAGTTTCTCGCGCATCCTTTGGATCACATCACACTCGGTGGTGGAGTTGTTGTATGACTGGTGTAGCTTGCAAAATCTCCTTGCCTGGTTGTTGCTTCCTGCTGCATATTGATGGTCTTGACGGCCCGGGTTGTCATGTCCCCTACCATGATCGCCTCCATGGAGGCCTCGACGCGTGTGGTCACGGTTCTCGTGGCGTTCTCGATGCCGCGCTTGGTCATGATTGCCGTCATGCTTAGGGTGGGCCAAGGACTATTCATCATACCCGTCCACCTGGTGCACACCGCGGTGGCACGACGGGGGATCGTCATGGGATGCCTTGGGTTGCCTGGCAGTCGCTAATGCCTTGTTCCTTAGCTGGAGTTCCCCTTCTTCTTGAAGCACATATCTCTCCATGATGTCGTACAAATTTTGGATGGTGGTCGGCAGGTTTCGATCCAGCTTGGCACACAAGGCTGGGTTCCAGACAGCCCTTCACGTGGCGGAGCACACGCTTTCGTCGATGATGCTGCGTATCTAGCGAAGCGCTTGTGAAAGACTTGAATAGTCTCTCGCGGTCCTTATACCAACGCGTAGAGGTCCACAGCTGTCACGACCTTGGTCTTGTTTCCCTGGAAGTGCGAGTGTAGCAGCTAGCATAGTTATTCCCAGGAATATACCAAGCCGGCAGACAACGTGAGGTACCATGACCGTGCTATCTCGGAAATCTTGAGGAGAAGACTCTTAGCCATTGTGGCCTCGTTTCCTCCTACCGTAGACACGGCGGCTTCATACACACGGGTGAACTCGGCTCGGTCAGTGTCACCCACGTAGCCGAGGAGGTCCGTGAGTCAGAATTTGTGTGACCATGGCTTTGCTTCAAGCCCAAGGCTGAGGAGACTTTGGTCATCGGTGACATTGATGACCTCATGCCTTGTGGTGCGTGCGGGGTGTGCTCCTGTGCGACTTCCTCTGCGTCCAGCAAGGCGTCTGTCTCACGTAAGATGGCGAAGGCTGCTTCACGCTGACGTTGGATGTCAGCTCGAAGCGCTTCTGCTTCCGAAGTTCCCAGTGGCATTGGGACCCTTGCTTGTGCAAGTGTTTCTCCCAAGAGTCGTCGCTGTTGTTCGGCGATCCGAGGGTTTGCTTGGACTTGCTCCATTGCCGATGCATGCACCTGGGCTTGCTGGAGGCGAAGGGCGTCGGCTTGAGCCACCGCGAGGTTGGGGGCCGGTCCAGCGGCAGCTATCGCTGCTTCCCGCCGCATGCATATTTCTGCAGCTTCACGTAGGAGCGCCTCCATGCACAAGGCGTCAGCTTGGGAGACATACAGTTGAGCCTGGAGTTCTTCCACCCTCCGACTTGCCTCCGTGGCTTGTTGCCTAAGCGCTTCAACTTCCTTCCCATTGTTGGCAACTTGGGCGAAGACCGCTGAACCTGTGACCTGCGCATCGGTGGAAGGGTTGGGTGCGTCGTTCACCGTGCGGGCTTCGGCGCACGCCAACCGTTGAGTCGTCAACCTCGTGGATGTCGCAGCAGTGGCTGCGGCCTTCCTCTTTGTTCCTCCTCGTTTCTTGGGCGGCATGACTTGATCGTCACACGGGTGGACGATGGCTGGCCTCGTAGCTCCGCGGTGGCTTCGCGCGTTCGACGACGGTTGCGGTCTTCGTCACACAGCTTCTTGCTAGTTTTCCACAGACGGCGTCAACTGTCGTAACAATGGGGCTAGACAGTAAACTTGTGGCACCCCCGCTTGATTACACAGACCTGCGAGAAATACCAGCGAAACTATGTCACCGAGACACGAGCTCGGGCCCGATGAGCAGCCGGCGCAGAGGCACCGGAAACTACCAAGGACCAAGAGGTAGAGAAGAAAAGAAGGAAAGCGTGCTCTTTATTTCAGACTTTGGCCCCTTTGAATGGAGGGTGTGCTCATCTATTTATAGGGAAAGAGGAGGGGTAGAGGAAGTTACAAAAATGCCCTGAGGCCATTTACTATCCTGCCCTTAGATGCACTAATGCCCTTGGGAGCGTGTTGGTCTTTTCCTCTAGGAATATTCTAGGAATCTTCAACGGGTCCCACTTGGCATACAACTTCATGTTGACGAGCTTCCCGCGGTCACGAGCCTCACGTTGACGAGCTTCCCGCCGTCACGAGCCTCGCGTTGACCAACTTCTCGTAGTCATGATCCTCGCGTTGACGAGCTTTCCACAGTCACGAGTCTCATGTTGACCAGCTTCTCGTAGTCACGAGCCTCGCGTTGACGAGCTTCCCGCGGTCATGAGCGTCGCGTTGACGAGCTTCCCGCCGTCACGAGCCTCGCGTTGACGAGCTTCTCGTAGTCACGAGCTTCGTGTTGACGAGCTTCATGTTGACAAGCTTCCCACGGTCACGAGCCTCGCGTTGACGAGCTTCCCGCGGTCACGAGCGTCACGTTGACGAGCTTCCCACGGTCATGAGCCTCGCGTTGACGAGCTTCCCGCGGTCACGAGCCTCGCATTGACGAGCTTCCCGCGGTCACGAGCGTCGTGTTGGCGAGCTTCCCGCAGTCACGAGGCTCACATTGACCAGCTTCTCGTAGTCACGAGCTGAGTCTCATTGATTTTCTTCGAGGTCCAAAAAAGCATCAAAACCGGTAGCGCGGGGACCCCTTCCCCAACAAGAGGTTTATGGAATCCTTGACAGTGCAGCAAACTAGAGTCACCAGCCCCGATAATCATCAGAGTAGCTATGTGTCCGCTGGCCCTACTGAGGACTCAACAAGACTAACATTTCCTTGCGACTTCATCTCACTAAGATAAAATTACAAAATCCTCTTTATGTTGAATATGTGGGATGCTATCGTCTGAGCTATTTAATTGTCAATCGATATTCAGGTGGTCATGCGATGCACACTTATGGTGTGGCTATTGAACGATCACCTCATGGAGGCTAGCCATGAGAAAGTTTATCATTGCCACGTAAGTTTTTGGTGCACCATATCATGTTAACGCCTAACATGGGTAAGGTCAATGAGGATGTTGTGCACCAACAGTTCAGGACAATCCCTTTGTCAGTGCCCTCAAAGGACAAGCTCACGTGCGTAGGTGATGTCATCGCCTCATGCATTCAATGGCCAAAGAGGGACATCATTGTAATCGACGAGTAGTCGTCCGACATAGTGCTTGATCCAGCCTGATGGAGTGGTGTGCACAATCTGAGCCGATTCTACACCAAATGAGGCTACCATAGTGCCTGTCGAGCCCACCAGAGTCCTGCAATACCCAAGCCTGCCATAATGCCTGCCATGCCCGTGGAGGCCATGTCTACACTAAAGGAGGCCACCACAGTGCATACCAAGGCCGAGGGTACCAAAATTCTAATGCTTAGCCAGTCACCGGCGGTCAAGCACACTTATAAAAGCAAGAAAGATAAGGTCAAGAGCTCAAAGAGTGTCAAGAGTACCATCCGGCGTCTTCGGAAGCTGATTTTCCTTTAATGCCATTGGCTCGGCAATTCTCTCTAGGACAACCATTTGCCCCTTCCAATGAAATGAATTACTTGACACTGACTTGTGTTAGATTGCATGACTGGTACATGACAGAGTCCAACAAGCTAGGAAAAGAGCAACAGAATAGATGTCAGCATTAGGTTCAAGGTACAAGAGTTTTTCCACCAACACCTCGATGACAAGTTTTTTCTTAACGTCCACGACTTCTTCGAGCTCTTCAACCTTGACACGCTCAAATAGCCACTTATGAGATGATAGACGCTATAAGTGTGCTCCATCAAGATCTTCTTTCGTGCGATACCAATATAGTATATACTCATTGCTTATATATATAGATAGATGATCCAAGAATCCAAAAAGCATGAAGAGCCAATGGGTTTACTCAACCAATACATGGTCACCTGGGATGCCATAGCGAAAATGCTACGTTCATCACCCAATATGTGACAAATGCACTGGTGGAGCAAAAGGATAAAGACTATATAGTCTTTGCCTCCAACCCGGGGTAAGTACCGCACTATTTGCTTTACTTAGTTAATTTTTTACTTTTGGACTTAGGTTTAATGACCATTATAATATACATATGTAGCTTTCATTGGGTTGTGGTTGTGATCCTGGTGCGGTTAAACAAGGTACTATACACTGATTCAAAACAAATGGGTCGTGACTTTATGCCCATCCGAGAGATACTCAACATCGAGTTCAGTGCTCGTGGAGGAAAATGCAAGGGGCACGAGTTTTTTCCACTAATTTAAATTCCCAGTATGAGCTATACTATTTTCCTATAGCACACTTCAATAACTAATTAACCAATTTTATTTTTTAACAGTGCAAACAGCAGCCAAACGAGACCAACATCTGTGGATTCTTCACTTGCTACCACATGCACTTAATCACACAATATTCGTAACTAATAACAAAGACTTAAAAGTTTATCATGCAACAATAGATTTATACTTAATTAATTATCTATGAGGTGCATTAAATCAATCTTGGAGATGAACGGATGATAGCTTGGAAAAGGATGAACTCAAACGGATTCGTGGAGTTATCACCTCCTTCCTACTTGCTGATGTCATCAACAAAAACGGCAGGTTCCATTCTCCAAATTAGTGCTTCAAAGCTTTGAGAGTTAGACAATATAAAACTTAACTTGTGCAATGGGTTCAAATGTGAGATAAATACTTATTGCTATGTCTTTGTAAACTTTGATTTCATTCGTACATGCATGTGGATGAGATGAGATATAAATACTTATTGCTATGGAATATGTGACTATGGTGATATGAGTGCAGTTGTTATGCGAATGTCTAATCTGGGTTGAATGAACATATGATCTAAAAAAACTATTTGTGATGTGCTCTTTCAGAGGGCATGGCTAGCAATCTCGAGGCTAGCTCCAAAACAGGAAAAAAATCATGCCTTCTGAAAAAGATATCACTTACGGTTTTAATTGCCCTCATTGTCTGTGTGTCCCTATAACAATAAACAGTTAAAACAACACTGTCTTCTGTGCTCAAAGTCATCGCAGACAGGTCAAAGAGATACAACTGTCCATGATGAGTCTTATCTCAGACGGGCCGTCTTCGGTGAATCATCTGTGAGGACCCTTATCACATACAGGTCTGGTATAAACACCCGGCTGTGATGACTCTTACCAAAGACGGTTCAATTCTAAGAACCCATCTATGATAGTGCCTATCACATATGGTTTTCGTACTGTCTGTGATAACCTGAGTCATCACAGACACAAGCTGATGGATGGCTAGGTTATCCGTCTGTAATTATGGTTTTTACCCGATTGTAATGACCGTGTTTTGATATAATCTGCAAAAAAAGGAGTTCAAAATTGCTTACTATCTAACAAAACAGACATATCCATCTTGTGGTAAGTGTAGTGTTTTTATTTTGGTGTATTGATTCTAGGGCCCTGTTTGGTTAAAGATTAAGGGTGGGTTTGAGGGGTTAATTTAACCTGATCAAAGCCATTAAACCTCCTAACCTAGATTAAACTAACCCATAAAATTGTTGAAATAATTAGCAATTTTCGAATTAATCTAATCCAGAAAAGTATCATGACACATGCGCAAATGATATAAACCAACTCAGGCGAACTAGACATGCAACTCGAAACTAAACAACAGACTAGCATGTCTATCTCACTTGCATGAAAAGCAAAACAGAACCACAGAAGGCTTAGGAGCACATACGTGGGTATAGCAGCAGTGAACGATTCAGTGTTGGCGTCAGTAGCCATGGCGATGAAGTCCTCGTAGTCGAAGCAGTCGCCCGACGACGAGGAAGCAGTCGAGGTAGCCGTGCAGTTGTCGATCGTAGCCGAAGTAGTCGTCCGACGGTGAGGAAGCAGCGAGCAGTCGCGCCGAGACGCTCCCCAAAAACCTTATCGCCCCTCACCCGGTACAGGTTCCGAGAGGCGGGGTTCCGGAGGCCTGCTCTCCCGTGCAGCCGTGTACGCGGTCGCCGGGATGGGAAAACCTGAAAACAGCGGCAGCAAAAGGAACGGAGATGGCGGCGGTGGAAAGCGTGCACGAGGAGGCAGATGCAATCTAAGCATGACGGCTAGGGTTGCTGCTCCTCCTCTTATAGCCGCTCGGGAGACGTGGGACACACGACTCCACGTTCGAGTCGGTAACAGTCCCACAATCGGATAAGCACGGGTAACGCGTCCGTTAACAACTCGTGCAAAAACTCTGTCCCGAGTGGCAAAAAATTCACGCACAGATTTAGCTCGGCTCGGCTCGATCACGAAACACGACGCGCGCGCGACGTGGCGTGGCGAGGTGGGCGGCGGAGGAGGAGTGCGCGTGAACTAGTCCTCTTCTCAAGCCTCAAGGAGGTGGGCAACACAACTCCTTATAAGTTGGTCTCCCTCCACCTCCACTAGCAATATGGGACTAAACTTCCACTCATGCCATCCAACCAAATGGGCCTTTGAGATTTTCCAGGAATTAATTGGAACATGGGCTTTAGGCCCATTAATTCTAACAATCCCCCACCAGATCTCGGAGGCACATTTGATTGCCTTTTGTTCCAATACACTGCTTTGATATACCAGTGTTTTCAGTGGAGACCGAATAAAGTTGAACATCCACCTAGAACATAAAGATACGCTTGCTCACAACTGAACAATGGACTATGCCTTGAATTGTCAGTTTTGCATGAACAAGTTTCACCTAATGTCCTACCAGTACTAGGCTGTCGTAGGCTATCCCGCGGATGGAGCATATAAGTCTCACTCCTGGCCTATTCATGAGCTTGCTAGAGATCACCCTCATCTCATAGACTGTGACCAGCAGTCAGGCTCACATAGGTGCGTTCTTTTTAAGACCGCTCTGTAGGACAGCGTCTTGCTTGTAAAAGCCACAGAACACATTAAGACAAAGTCAACCTGCTATACAGATTGTGAGAGTGTTGCATCTTCAGTGGAGTGGGTTAGTAGGTCACTCTCCTCCAGTTAACCAATAGCTTGTTTTCCCAGGTCCTAATTCACGGGATCTCCGATCACATAGGTTGGGTTCCCACCATGGTAACTCACGTGGGTCTCATATCCATCTCCCTAGATGCAGTGTCTATCACATTTCTTGATAGCCCTTTTGTAAAAGGATCTGCCAGATTCTTAGCTGTTTGGACATAATCCAAAGCTATCACTCCGGAGTTTCTCAATTTCCTGATAGATTTCAATCTTCTCTTCACATGTCTGGAAGACTTCGTGTTATCCTTTGAACTGCTCACTTTAACAATCACGGTTTGATTATCATAGTTCATAAGAATAGCCGGTATTGGTTTTTCAACCACCGGTAAGTCCATTAGGAGCTCACAAAGCCATTCTGCTTCGACAGTGGCTGTATCCAGTGCTGTGAGTTCTGCTTCCATTGTTGACCTCGTTAAGATGGTCTGCTTGCAAGACTTCCACGAAACAGCGCCACCTCCATGAGTGAACACATATCCACTCGTGGCCTTAATCTCATCAGCATCGGAAATCCAATTTGAATCACTATATCCCTCCAGTACCCTTGGATACCCGGTATAGTGAAGACCATAGCTCACAGTGCCTTTTAGATAGCGCATTACTCTCTCAAGAGCACGCCAATGATCATCTCCCGGATTGGAAACAAAACGACTCAGTTTGCTCACAGCAAACGAGATGTCAGGTCTGGTTGCGCTAGCTAAGTACATAAGTGAACCAATAATTTGAGAGTATCTCAGCTGATCTCTAGTTATTCTTCGGTTCTTACGAAGGATCACACTAGGATCATAAGGTGTTGGAGAAGGTTTGCAATCTGAATAGCCGAAACGATTCAGAACCTTTTCCACATAGTGGGATTGCAGCAATGTAATTCCACCATCATCATCTCTCAACAGTTTGATGTTCAAGATAACATCAGCTACTCCAAGATCTTTCATCTCAAAACTCTGAGATAAGAAGGTCTTAACCTCCTCAATCACCTTGAGGTTGGTTCCGAAAATCAGTATGTCGTCGACATACAAGCACAGAATAACTCCTTCGCCCCCACCATAGCGATAGTACACACATTTGTCAGCTTCATTAACAACGAACCCAGCAGACGTTTAAAGTCCTGTCGAACTTCTCATGCCATTGCTTGGGTGCTTGTTTCAGGCCATACAAAGATTTTAATAGCTTGCACACTTTTCCATTTTGACCATCTACTACGAATCCATCTGGCTGTTCCATATAAATTTCCTCGTCCAACTCTCCATTTAGGAAAGCCGTCTTAACGTCCATTTGATGAATGAGAAGACCGTGTGAGGCAGCCAGTGAAAGTAGTACTCTAATGGTGGTCAGTCTGGCCACAGGTGAGTAAGTATCAAAGAAATCTTCGCCTTCCTTTTGGGTATAACCCTTGGCCACAAGCCGTGCCTTGTACTTTTCAATTGTACCATCAGGCCTAAGCTTTTTCTTGAACACCCACTTACATCCTACAGGTTTACAACCATAAGGACGATCAGTGATCTCCCATGTCCCATTAGCCATGATGGAATCCATCTCGCTACGGACTGCTTCCTTCCAGTAGTCTGCATCAGGAGATGCATAAGCTTCTGAAATCGTATTAGGAGTGTCATCCACAAGATATACAATGAAATCATCACCAAAAGACTTTGAAATCCTTTGTCTCTTACTCCTTGTAGGAGCTTCATTGTCTATCTTCTCATAGTTTTCGTCATGTGTATGTTCAAGATATTCCATTGGAATGGAAGGTGCTGGAGTTAACTCATATTCCTGACTAGAAGTGTTAGACATATCTCTCATAGGAAAAATATCCTCAAAGAATGTGGCATCTCTAGACTCCATGATGGTACCGACTCTCATGTCAGGTACTTCAGATTTCACTACTAGAAATCTATAACCGATGCCATGATGAACATAGCCCAGAAAGACACAATCAACGGTTTTAGGTCCAAGCTTACGCTTCTTGGTTATTGGCACATTTACTTTGGCCAAGCAACCCCAAGTGCGTAGGTAAGAGAGTGTTAATCTTTTCTTTTCCCACTGTTCAAAAGGAGTAATCTCCTTATTCTTTGTAGGAACTCTATTTAGGACATGACAGGAAGTCAAAATCGCCTCCCCCCACCATGCCTTGGATAAACCCGCAGTGTCTAACATGGCATTAACCAAATCAGTTAGAGTGCGGTTTTTCCTCTCAGCAACCCCATTTGACTGAGGTGAATGGGGAGGCGTCCTCTCATGGATTATACCATGTTCCTCACAGAATAGGTTGAACTCATTCGAAAAGTACTCTCCACCACGATCTGACCGAAGCCTTTTGATTTTTCTTTCAAGTTGAGTTTCAACTTCTGCCTTATAGATTTTAAAGTAGTGTAGACCCTCATCTTTCGTTTTCAAGAGATATATATAACAAAATCTAGTGGAATCATCAATCAACGTCATGAAATATTTCTTTCCACCTTTAGTCAACACACCATTCATCTCACAAAGGTCTGAATGTATGAGCTCCAATAGTGTCAAGTTTCTTTCCTCCGCTGCCTTATGAGGTTTACGAGGCTGCTTAGCTTGCACACAAGCTTGACACTTAGAGCCTTTGACTGAGGTGAATTTCGGAATTAAATTCAAACTAGCAAGCCGCGTCATACAACCGAAATTAATGTGACAAAGTCGTGAATGCCAAACATCAGTTTCATTAACACTAGAGCAAACATGGTTCACGACCTTATTACAGAAATCTGATAGAGAAAGGCGGAACAGACCTCCGCACTCATAACCTTTACCAATAAAAAGTCCATACTTAGACACGACAACTTTATTGGACTCAAACACCAACTTAAACCCTTCTTTACAGAGAAGGGAACCACTAACGAGATTCTTATTCATCGAAGGGACATGCTGCACGTTCTTCAGCCGCACGATCTTCCCCGAAGTAAACTTCAGATCTACCGTGCCAACACCACGAACAGAAGCATGTGACCCATTCCCCATTAGGACGGTAGAATCCCGAGCGGCCTGGTAAGAAGAGAACAAGGAAATGTCAGCACATACATGAATATTAGCACCGGTATCAATCCACCAATCAGTGGACTGACTTACAGAGAGTACAGTAGGTAAATTACCATACCCGGTTGCTCCAGCTTCATTGTTGCTGACAGTCACATTGACAGATTTGGAGTTCTGTCCTTGAGAGCCTTTCTTGCCTTTGCGGTGTTTGCACTGACTAGCCCAGTGACCAACCTCACCGCACACATAGCATGGCTTGTTGTCCTTGTCCTGCTTCTTCTTCTTGAAGTTGGCAGTCTGAGAGGCTTTGAACTTTCCCTTGAACTTGTGGGCATTCTTTTGCACCATGTTGGCGCTGGACTGTCCCTCTGTTCCCTTAGTGTGTGTGTCCTTTGCCCTCGCCTTCTCTTCCACATCCAGAGACCCCACAAGATTTTCAACAGAAATCTCTTGTCTCTGATGTTTCAGTGAAGTGGCAAAGTTCCTCCAAGACTGAGGAAGCTTAGCGATAATGCACCCCGCGACAAACTTGTCGGGTAAAACACACTTGAGAAGTTCGAGCTCCTTGGCAATGCACTGTATCTCATGAGCCTGCTCGACTACAGAACGGTTTTCAACCATCTTGTAATCATGAAATTGCTCCATGGCATACAGTTCGCTGCCAGCATCTGTTGCGCCGAACTTAGCTTCGAGCGCATCCCACAGTTCTTTGGCATCGCGTATGTGTAAGTACGCATCCACCAACTTGTCTCCGATCACGCTTATAACGCCACCCACAAAGAGGACAGTGGCATCCTGGAATGCCTTCTCCTGTTCAGGAGTAAGCCCTTCTGGTTTGCCACTAGCCACCCAGTAGACGTTCATAGCAGTGAGCCACAAGATGGTTTTAGTCTGCCATCTCTTAAAATGCACACCCGTAAACGGGTTTGGTTTCAGCGACGCGGCAAAACCAGCAGTCGAAAATTGCCTAAACAAATAAGGTTTTTGGATTGTTGAAATAATTAGCAATTTTCGAATTAATCTAATCCAGAAAAGTATCATGACACATGCGCAAATGATATAAACCAACTCAGGCGAACTAGACATGCAACTCGAAACTAAACAACAGACTAGCATGTCTATCTCACTTGCATGAAAAGCAAAACAGAACCACAGAAGGCTTAGGAGCACATACGTGGGTATAGCAGCAGCGAACGATTCAATGTTGGCGTCAGTAGCCATGGCGATGAAGTCCTCGTAGTCGAAGCAGTCGCCCGACGACGAGGAAACAGTCGAGGTAGCCGTGCAGTTGTCGATCGTAGCCGAAGTAGTCGTCCGACGGTGAGGAAGCAGCGAGCAGTCGCGCCGAGACGCTCCCCAAAAACCTTATCGCCCCTCACCCGGTACAGGTTCTCGAGAGGCGGGGTTCCGGAGGCCTGCTCTCCCGTGCAGCCGTGTACGCGGTCGCCGGGATGGGAAAACCTGAAAACAGCGGCAGCAAAAGGAACGGAGACAGCGGCGGTGGAAAGCGTGCCCTCTTATAGCCGCTCGGGAGACGTGGGACACACGACTCCACGTTCGAGTCGGTAACAGTAACGCGTCCGTTAACAACTCGTGCAAAAACTCTGTCCCGAGTGGCAAAAAATTCACGCACAGATTTAGCTCGGCTCGATCACGAAACACGACGCGCGCGCGACGTGGCGAGGCGGGCGGCGGAGGAGGAGTGTGCGCGTGAACTAGTCTTCTTCTCAAGCCTCAAGGAGGTGGGCAACACAACTCCTTATAAGTTGGTCTCCCTCCACCTCCACTAGCAATATGGGACTAAACTTCCACTCATGCCATCCAACCAAATGGGCCTTTGAGATTTTCCAGGAATTAATTGGAACATGGGCTTTAGGCCCATTAATTCTAACAAAAATAATCGAATAACTTAACCCAATATAGTTAACTTTTTTAAATTCGTTTTTCTACTGCTAACCTCCTAATTGAGCCGAACGATAGGTTGAATTAACCAGATTAATTGTTAAACATAAAATTAAAATTAAGCTAACCTCTAGACTAAGATTAGCTAACCTAGTTAAACTTAACGCCGAAAATTCTGCATAAGCGATAATTAGATTACAACTTGGTTTACCAAACTAGCTCTTCTGCAGCTGCTTTTTCCACAACAGCTGCACTACCACCACGAACTGTCCGATGAAAGTCGGCGCCTCGCCATGGAGCCCGCACGGCAGACGCGCCGGTCAGGGGAACGCGCGTTCGTTTACTCAGGACAGCGTGGCCGTTTCCACGGGTGATGCACTGATGCACCGAGTGGAACGTCTCATACTCTGGTGTCTTGCACGTCGCTCTGTCCTCACGGTTGGTGCTTTCTTCACAGAAGGCTATGTTCCGGGGCCGTCCTATCGGGAGCCCTGCTAGACCCAAACGAGAAAGAAATTAACGTCGCTATTTATTTGTTACTGAACTCGGCTGTCTGCTAGTTGTTTGGTTCCATCGCTGGCCGGCGTTCCACACCAAGACGATCTCTCCAAAGTCGCCCTCACCGCATACGTTTTCTTGATCTCTTCTTCCTCATCTCTCTCTCTCTCTCTCTCTCTCTCTCTCTCTCTCTCGTGCGCCCGTGCGCGCGCGGACAAGATGAACAATCTTCTGACGGTAATGTTCTTTACAGTTTACAAGATTATTTCTGACAAGATGGCGCAGTTCCTTTTGTTCATTACTTATATATGCTTTATTTCTTTATGCGAACGGCAGTAAATCAGTGAACAGATAGACAGTTAGTGTCAATCGCTTTACAATTCGTTATTTTTCTTCTAATTTCATCATAGGTCAGTAATTAGACGGGTGGCAAAACCCTGATTAAATTTCCTGATAACTCAAATGCGACAACTCAGAATGTCTTACTTTGAAGTCCTGCTGGTTGAAAAATTCCAACAAAAGAGTAAAACTTGCAATTCTATCATCGTAGGTAACTTCACAGAATGCATGTTGATATTGCTGTTGATGCTTTCGATTGAATTGTAGGCTTCTTTTGAAATGGACGAGAAGCCCCAAAAGGAGAGGGACATCGAGATGGGGCGTCGAAACTCGAAGAACAAATCAGATTATGGACTCGAGGACTTTTTCGAGGAGGTGCAATATCCAATTCATGTGCACCGAGATTTTGATGCATTTTTATGTCAACTATAGTACAAAATCGTCACAGATCTTCTTATCATAAGTTGTCTTGCTCTAGGTCAAGGAGATTGAGATGTTGCTGGACAAGATGTCCAACATAGTTCGGAAACTTCAGGTAAACATTGTTTCCAAGGATGGTCAGGAATGCTAGTTGTCCATGACAATATTTTTGCTTGAATTTTCGCATCACCTTAGTTTTAGCTTGTACTATAGACAACTTATGCATCCTGCCCACCCACAGGAAGCCAATGAGGAGTCTAAATCAGTAACTAAGGCTTCGGCAATGAAAGGTGCAAACTTCACCTGTTGACTTGCATTCGTACTTGTATTTCTGAGTGGCATGATCTGATGGGAACGTCTATCTGACAAACCTTGCAGCAATCAAGGGGCGCATGGAGAAAGACATCGATGAAGTGGGGAAGATTGCACGTAGCATAAAAGTGAAGTTAGAGCGAATGGACAGAAATGTACTGATATTAACCTGCCCAGACATGCAAAATCTCAATTCACCTCATGATGTTCAGGGGTAGTTCTTCAGAACTCGCTGTCCTTTTCTGTTTGCAGAATCTTGATAACAGAAAGAAGCCAGGCTGTGAGAAGGGCACAGGTGTAGATCGATCAAGGATGTCGATGACCATGTAAGATCTTCATCCATTTCTTGAGTAAATTTAATCATCCAAAGTAGCTTAATAATGATAGCTGCTTGGCAGTGGCGTACCCGAAGGATGGCCAGAGTAGGGCTAGGCCCACCATAAGAATTCATGTTGACTCATATACTATACCCCAAAAAAATGCTAGACTCACCGTAAGAAAAAATTTATGTCAAATTGGCCCAATCTTGCTCAAAATTTCTAGGTCGGCCACTGCTGCTTGATGCTAGCCATCTAGATAATTACTACTTGCTAGAAAATACGACCGGATATGTTAAGCTCAAAAGACACTGATACCTAAAACATAAATTCAACTTGGTTTGCCATTGATCCTTCGATCACCACAAATATTATCATAACAAACTAGCACAGTGTCCTGCATAATTGTGTAGGAAATGCTTTTAATTATCTTTATGTTTTTACCCGTACGCATATATTAGATTAGTACGGGAAATAAAAGTTTAGATCATGAGCTGGCCCACTAGTAGTTGTACTGAGCCATCTATTTAGGTACGGTTATGATGATCTATCGGATGTGCTTTGTTTAGGTACAATTATGATGATTTATCAATTGTGATTTGTTTAGGTGCAGTTATGAAAATATATCGGCTGTAATCTGTCTAGGTGGAGTTATGAAGATCTATCAGTTCTGATCTGTTAAGTTACAGTTATAAAGATCTATCGGTTGTGGTCCACTAATAATAAAAGGGTTCACCAAATTAACGATCGGATGTTTTGTTTTTTTGTGTGAATTTCTATCCTCTCTCTATTTTTTTGTTGTGTTCTATTTTTAGTATATAGTAGATAAGTTGACTGGAATACAAAATTATTTTAGCAGTCAGAAAACAATTGCATATATTGCTTCTCCAACAGAAAGGATGAATTTGACTAGCTCTTGGTGATTGCAGTGCACTGAAGAAAAGGCTTAAAGAAAGAATGAATGATTTCCAGGTGTGACTATCTAACTCACTATGCATCTTCTGTGCCAAAACAAATTAGTGATCTTGCAGTATAATAATACACGTACGCTACAGAATCTAAGGCAAACAATCCAAGAAGAGTACCGAGAAGTCGTTGAGAGGAGGATTTTCACAGGTCAGGAACTTTTTCATATTGCTTCATTCTCTGTCTGATATATAATTTTAGTTTGAAATTGTCTTTTACCGTTTCGTCACAAACCGCAATCTTGAACTTGCAGTCACTGGAACAAAGCCTTCTGATAAGGTGAGGAACCAGTTCAACTACATTAGGTACATGGAAATACATTGCTCTTGTGATGTCAATGTGCCACAAACATGACTAGGTAATTGACAGCCTGATTGAGACTGGCAGCAGTGAGCAGATCTTCGAGAAAGCAATTCAGGGAATTGGTCGAGGGCAGGTCAATTACTGTGTATAATTTCACTAAGCTTTTGTCGTGCTCATCTTATGTTATTGAGGCTGACGATGCTTCATGATTCATATATTGCACTTGGCGAACAGATTGTCGCCACAGTTGAAGAAATTCAGGAACGGCATGATGTGGTCATGGATATTGAAAAAAGCTTCTAGAGTTGCAACAGGTAGGTTTTGCATTTCTTCAAAAATGAAAACTTCAACCAATTCTTCTGTTATAAACAAAGACTGCAAGAGTATTTAGTACTAGTAATAGTACTACCACATATCTGCAACTAACCTCCGACATGTTCTCTTGTTCAGAATTGAGCACATATAGTCCCTGGACTAACTATGTCCTAAATCCCCAATGTCTGTGTAGCAATGATGTCTACCATTTTGTTCTCAGATTTTTGCAGACATGGCAGCACTTGTTGACGCACAAGGAGAGATATTGGACAACATAGAGAGCCAGGTTCGTTACTTCATTTTTTTATTGCCAACCCAACTGAAAACTCTGTAAGTTCATCAATGTGCCTCGAAACTTCACCGTTTATGCTTGCTCATGTATTTGAACTGTCAGGTTCAAAATGCTGTAAACCATGTACAGACTGGTACTGAAGCGCTGCGCAGCGCAAAGAGCCTGCAGAAGAAGTCAAGGAAGTGCATGCTGATTGCAATTATCATGCTTGTCTTCATTGCGGTGATAATCGTGCTTTCAATTCTGAAGCCTTGGGCTAAGGGCTAAGTAGAAAAGAATAAACCTCTTGCACAACGTATTTTACAAACATTCTTCATCTTTCAGTGAGCCTTTCTCATGTAGTTATTTTGGAGTGCTTGAATTATTCATGTACTTAATTACAGTGATATGTAGGCGAAAACCAGTAGCATCCATGTACTTTCTTGTGAACCAAATAAAATTTCAGTTTTGTGTGCCGACATTTTTCTATCGAAAGTTGAACTAAGAAACTGTAGCTTAGAGCTCTCAAAACTCTGTTATCCTGATAAAATTTTGCATACCACAAAAAATACTTTTAACAGAAACATACTTGTTGCAGGCTTACTGAACCATCCATCCGGTAATGTCTTTTTATGAGCTATAACTTGAGTTACAATCATAAGTGTACTCAACAGCAAATGTTGCATCCAACTTCCAATTGATGAACTCAAAGATCCATATCAATACAGTTTAATCCAAATTGATATTTCCAATTGGAGCCATAACTCAATTCATATATATAGCTAGGCAATTGGTTAAATCATCCATGCCAATTATAGTTCAATTTGTGAAGTATCTATTTCCAGGAGCCGATGACCTGAGGCCACTTTTATTGTTTCCAATTATTTTAGAGCTTAGTCATTTCATTATTCCTTCTCAATCCTCATCACATCCTGGACTTGGCAAGAACATGTTGGCTACTGCTCTCTCCAGGCCTAGTCCACGAGCCCTTGAACTGCTCTTCAGTAGCTCCTATAAGCACAAAGCCGAACATTTAATTAGACGAACTAGATAATATATAAAATGAACAAATTAACTGCAAAAGCTAAAAAAATAACTCTGTAAAATAGTTCATTAGATCACCAGGCTGCTCAAATTATATATTGTGCATGAACAATATGTGTCAAGTCTCAACCATAGTAACTTGCCTTTGCCCATGGCTGCGGTTGAGGAGATGCCACCCTGCACGGTCTTGAGCACCCTGTCATAGAAGTTGGCGCCTGACCACTTCTGATGCTCCAGCGTCTCCACCCCATTGCTCCTCTCCTCCCTCTGGATCCTCTCCACGTAGGCCAGCATGCCGCGCCGGGCGAAGTCGCGCGCGAACGTGTCCGTGACGAGCGCGTCGGCGTGGAACCCAGCGAGCGTGATGAACTGCCAGATGTATCCGAGCCGGGCGACGCGCGGGATGAACGCCGCCATGTCGGCGTCCGTCATGCCGGACGCGTCCCAGTTGAACGACGGCGAGAGGTTGTACGCCAGCATCGTCTCGGGGAAAGCCGCCCTCACGCCCTGCGCGAAGGCCGTGCACTCGGCGACGTTGGGGCTCGACGTCTCCATCCAGAGCACGTCGGCGTGCGGCGCGAAGGTGCGCCCGCGGACGACGGCCGCCGCGACGGAGCCCTGGAAGCGGTAGAACCCTTCCCTGGTTCTTGGCAGGTCCCAGTCCCAGAACACGGACGCGACGCCGAGGCTCGCGGCTATGTCCAGCGCATGCTCGTGGGACACGCACTTGTCGTAGCTGGTGGCGTTGCTCCACTCCTGGAGTTTGCGTTGCTTGTCATGTTCGGCGGTGTTGAGGCTTGCAATGGCGTCCTTGACGCAATCGGAGAAGGTTTTGAGCTGCGCCGTGGCGATCCACTCGTCCTCGATGGCCTGGAGCTCCCTGCCGTTCTTGCCAGCCAACATGGCGTCGGAGAGCACGGTCGCGAGGCTCCGGTTCTTGAGGCCCGGGTTCGTCGCACCAAGGATGAACTGGTGGTCGCGTGCATCGACGTTGGTCTGGATCAGCGTGGCGGCGACGGCATCGGTTCGGGCAACGAGGACGGTCTCGACTCCCATGATGTCGAACTGGAGCCGCGCGGCGACGAGACGGTTGACGTGCTCCGAGACGGCGACGAGCACCTTCCCCGCCATGTGCCCGCACTTCTTGGTCACCGACGATTGGTCCTCTAAGTGAACCCCGGCGGCCCCGCGCTCGACGAAGAGCTTGCACAGCTTGACGGTGGCCGTGGCGCTACCGAAGCCGGTGTCGCCATCGGCGATGATTGGCTTGAGGAAGTCCACGAACGGCACGTGCGCGCGCTCTGCGCGAGGCAGAGACATGCGCGCCTCATGCTGCTTCCGGTCGTGGTACTGCTGGGCGAAGAAGAGGTGCTCGACCTTGTTGGGCACGGTGTCGTAGGGGTAGTCGGCGAGGTCCGGGCCCGGCTCGTTCGTCGAGGTGTGCGTCGACGAGCACTGCCAGCCGGACACGTAGATGGTGTCCAGATGCTTCGCCATCATCGTCACCTGCATGCACGAAGAAAGGACAGGTCTAAACGCCGCATCAAGGACTTTTACCGGCTTTGCCTCGCCGGGCAGAGATCGCCGGACAAAATGGCGAATTGCGTACCTGGACGGGGTCGAGCGCGCCGAAGGTGCGGGAGGCCGTGCCGTTGGCCTGGTGGGCCTTGAGCGTGCGCCAGAGCTTCTTGGCCATGTCGCCGGAGGCGTAGCTCTGCCGGAGCGTGCCACGGAGGAGGACGACGTCGCGGGCCGTATAGGGGCGCTTGGTAAGCCGGAACCTCTCCGTGTTCCACCACGCCCCCACCTCGGCCACCTCCGCCTCGAACCGCCCTTCCTCCTCCATTATCTGCAATATGCGTTCACATAAAATTAAAAACAACCAACATCGCGCGCTCTGCATCATCTTCAATCGAAATACATCATCACAGGATATGAACAACACTGACCAAAGGAGGCACGGAGAATGGAGACGCCATGGCTTGAACTCTGTGAGAGGTATCTACTCAAAGATCGAGAGGTGCAAGTGCATGCATGCCCTGGCTGCTTCACCTTGGAATGCCGCTGTATTTATAGTGAGGGGTGACGTCCATGCAACTTGGTAGCGTCTCGCTTCGATCTTTAATTCGATGCTTATCGTGGAAGTTGGCATGTCATAGGTGCAAATGATAGTTGCAACCGTGACTTATGGTCGTTACGTCAATGGTGGCGTCCAGGATTTCGATCAGTTTCGCACACGAATAAAACTTGAGCCGCACATATTTTGGACAGGTGCAATGGTTAGCTCTAGTCGTTGCACATTAGCTGACATCGGTTGCGTGCGCACTACTCCGATCATGTGCGTTAACTGAACTGCGACGGCGGGCTGTAGCCTTGGTAATTAAGATCGACTTGCGCATATTATGCTCAAGTAGTTAACCATATTAACCTACGTAGGGGAGTTACTCCTACTGAAAACAATATACCTATCGAAGACAATATACGTAGAAAAAGCTGGACAGGCAGTCAACCATGTTGTTTTCGTAGCTAAGACGAAACTTATTCAACATTTTTTTTAACGCCCTCTAGTAGTATGGTGAGAACTTGTTTGGTTGGTGGCTCCATTGTTTAGATAAACAGGTGCATACACTATTTATTTTGTGTTGGACTATATGGCTATACAGAAATGATATAGTTTCTGATAAATATGATTTTTATAATCTTCTGTAGGTTATCTACAAATATATACATTAGTTATGAGCTTGGTCCATTTTGCAGCATTTGGAGAGGTGGGAGCTAGCTATTCTCACGTGTTGTCTGTTAAGAAGGTTCTAAGTGAGCTCTTTGCCACACATGAATAAGGATTTAGCACCGATTATATACGATCGGAGGAAGCTTCGACGCCACTTCGTACTTCTAGTTTTAGATTGCTACCTGCAGTTTTACTTTATTCCTTTTATAAATTTGGTATATTTGGCGGGGCGTGTGCAAACTATTTTTGTCTTTTTTGTTAAGCTGTGTGCATGACTATGCAAAGGTCACAGGAACTCTTTGTTTTGGTGGCATCATCTTACTGCGGCGGCAAGCTTCCTTTTATCTTAAAAAAAAGTTAACCACATTAACGTGCTGCAGCCATGCAGACAGCGGATGCTGAGTTCAGAAACGTAATGCATCTCGAACCTGCTCCGTAGTCCATATATACACTTTGCCTGCAGAAATCTGTAGCGGACTCCAAGTTTGCACGCAGCCGAGTGTTGTAAGGCCCGTGACTAGGGAGTCAACAAGGACTTGGTTCGTGGAAAAGCAGGGACGAAGAACGACCAAGTAAGCAAGCATTTTTTTTAGACATAAGAAGAATTTTATGTCTCCGAATTAGCATCGAGTTGATGCAACATATACTAAGTATCTTCTAGTCTCTGTACTGCCGTATACACGGCCTCATAAACATAACAGAAAAAAAAACTACACAGCCTAACACTAGTAGATATATGAAAAATCCCAAAATAATTAAATGACTAAAGATAGCAACACAGAGCTAAAATTTTGAATCCTCAAGAAGCATAGAAGCGGTGACTAAACCCCCACCTGTGTGTAAAGAAGAGGTCCATCAACACCTCCTCAAGCAATCTGCATGCCACCTGTACCAACCCGCGCTCCTTCGGACGCTACAATGGCAACCAGGAGCGGAGCAGTGTATACACCTGTAAATCACCTGTAGTAGATTATAGAATTTTTGTTTATCAATAATTACATCATTCATGCATAGCAAAATAGACCAATACATAGCATATGCTCCTAACAAGGCTAGGTGATGAGGACATGGCCTCCATGGATATACCCGCTGCCACCTCTACTTCCACTCCTTCAACTACATCTGCTGCTCGAGCTATAAAGAACAAACGGAGGTTCGTCAAGATCATGAAGAACAAGCGAGGATTCAAGTTCAAACTCTCGGGAAGAGGAAGAAATAAATTTCATGAGTCCATGAAGATGTCCCACATGAATTGGTGATGTACAAGGAGTCTTCCCACATTACTTTTGGTCCAAGAAGAGTTAGAGATAGAGTCCCACAAGATCTGAATTCTGATTCGGATTGCTGAGACAACCTTGACTCCAAACGTCTTTATCTCGAGCATATGGACTTCGATTTGGGTGATCTTGGACTCTCTGGAAAGCTTATCTCGTGCACTTTCCAACCTGTCCAACCCCATACCCAAATTCTTTACGAGCCGATCGCAACAGTCAAAACAATCCGAGACTACCTTTGTAACAAATCACCTCTTGTCTTTATATACCCTAGGATTCTCTCTTTAGTTTTTAGGGGTTTCATTGAGTTATTTAGCTACTGCAACAATATTGCATCTACAAGTCATGTAGGACTACCGCCTTGTTTAGATCTCCCGTGGAATCCCAAACTTTGTTCTTCTAGCTCTTGTGTCAATTTCATATTCGTAATTTTAGATTGCAATCATAGTTCTTGCTGGTTCTTCGGTTACTTTCAGGAACTCGAACTTCGTTGTTCAGGTTGATCGTGCCTACAGCAAGGTCAATAACCATCGGAGGTTGATTTAGCGATTGCTAAGGCGTACCGTCACGTATGGTATAATCAAATCGTCAAGATCAAATTCCACCAAACTGTTAGCTACCTTCATCTCACCAAAAGATCGGGTCACCGTCTCAGGCTCACATTTTTTTTATTTAACCCGTTGAGCTGGCTGCGGAATAAGTCTGCTGCATTTAAGGGAATATGTAATCCGGACCCCACCTATGTGACATGCCATGCAAAACATGCGATTGGACAGTCAAAGAAGAGATGTTGAATCGTCTCATCATGATGGCAAAAGCAATATCTTTGGCTACCCATCCAATCTCTTTTTCGTAGGTTATCTTTAGTGAAAATAACTCCCCTATGTAAATACCATAAGAAAACTTTTATCTTTAATGGTACTTTTAATTTCCACGGCTGTCTATTAGTAATTGGCACATCTTGATGTACGAGTTCATTGTCAAGTGACTTAACAGCACAATCCCCACTTTGGTTTAGCTTCTAATTGAAGTTGTCTCTATCAGCATTCAATACTACATGCGCCACTCGGTTAGTAAGCTCAAATAGGTGTATATGGTTCTGACCAATTATGCCCCATCGAAAAGAAATATTCAGAGGGTTTGATCTCATTACATGTGCGACAGTATCATGTTTATTGCCGATAATATTAAATAGTCATGGGTACAATGTTGAGAGAGTAGAGCTACCAAGCTAGGTATCCAGCCAAAACCTAATTTGAGATCCATCGTGTAGCTAGAAAGCTTCATGCCTGAGCATGGTGGATTTGAATTTCATAATGCCCATCCAAAAATGAAAGTCTCCCGGCTCGCTACTAATTTGAGACAACGTCTTGTTCTTTAAGTATTTTCTCCGTAGCAGGGTTTGTCAGACCCCATCCTCATTAAGTAATTTGAAGAGCCATTTACAAAGGAGGCAAATGTGTTTTAAAGCTAGATCCTCAATGCCCAGGCCCCCGGACATGTGGTCTGCACACAATACTCCACTTGGTTAGTCTGTACTTTCTCTTTTGTCCATCACTTTGCCAGTAAAACCTGGATCGAAAGTAATCCAGGCGTTTCAAAACCCCACGTAGCACCTCAAAGAAGGAAAGCACAAACATGGGTAGATTGCTCAGTACATAATTAATTATAACAAGGTGACCCCTGACGAGTGATTTTCCCCTCGCCAGCTACTTAAGTGTTTCTCGAAGCAGTCTTCAACCCCTTCCCAATCTGAATTCTGCAGCTTCTTTTAATGAATTGAAATGCCCAGGTAATGAATGGGAAAGGTACTGTTGGGGTAGGGGTCCCCGCGCTAGCCCGTTTTCAAAGTTTTCCGCATGCGCCGTCAAAGACAAAACTGACACCGTCAAGGGCAGCCACAGTCTTCGTCATCATCACGGACTACGTCGACACCGCAAAGGGTGACCTCGACGTCCATCATCGTCAAAGTCTACGTCGACGACGCCAAAACGAGGACTACGTCAACGTCGCCAACGATCGTCCCGATGTCTGTCGCCGTCAGGGTCTGCGTCGGCATTGTCAAGGACTGCGTTGACGTGCTTAGGAATTCCTCCAAAGATACTAGAGAATATTCCCTGAAGATGCCTAGAATATTCTCCCAAAATATCTTCTATGCATGGGAAATGACGACCGTACCCTTGTAAAGTTCCCTAAATCTGAGGGCAAAAATGTAATCTCCCCTTTTCCATCCTCAAACCCTATAAATACCCCCATGGGGGTAGAGGGGGGAGAGGAAAAATCTTGTAACCCTAATTCTACACTTCAATAGAAGAGTGACTTTCACCTCATCGTACACGAGGGGAGTTTCACCTCCTCGTACACAGCTCGAGTTTCACCCCGTCGTATGTGTCTCGTGCTTCACCTCGTCGGACAACTAGAGGGTCATACTCGCTCGTACTCCTCGTGCACCACCGACGGTCGCTGTAGCCGTTTGGGGGTGCCATAAGTTTACTGTCTAGGCTTGTATCTACGACAGGTACCAACACGACACCCAAATAGGTGTGTATATTGACTTTCATAGGGTTTTGCATCGCTGAAGTAGAAGAGATCGCTCTTATGGAAGTTTATGTTGAGGGCCGAGTTGTTCGAACACACACACAATAGCAGCTTGAAGTTCGCTGCTTGGGGCTATAAGGGCAGCATTATCTTCATGGGACATCCGAGGAATATCCTCACGCCACATCTCATCCATGTTGAAAAAATTGTTCTCGGGTTCTCCAAAGAGACCTTTATAGTAATTCTTTATGAACTCCTTAAGATTCCTATCCCCAGTGATTTCACCATCTTCCTGATCAAGTTGAAAACTATATTGTTTTCGACGTTTACCATTAGCCACTATGTGAAATATTTTGTATTATTATCCCCCTCCCCCTAGAACATGCTTAAGCTTGGCACGTTGGTGCCATTTTAATTCCTTCTCCCGTAATAAATAGTTAGGCGTTCATGAGCTACCTGCTTACGATGAATATCATCCGTAAATAGCCCCATCACCTCTACTTGTTTGTCTAAGGAGTCAATAAAAGCAAGTAATCACAGCTTTTCTTTCTTATATAAACCATTAGTATGTTTAGCCCACCCGCGAAGGTGTTGCCACAGCTGTCTAATTTTTGCTTGCCATCTAGCTATGGGAGAATCGCCTTCCTGCTCCTGCCGCCAATAGGCAGCCACCATCTCATGGAATCCTTCATGAGTACAAAGTTAGCTCAAATTTAAATAATGGTTGGTTTCCCTGAAAAACTGGAACCCTAATATCCAATAATAAAGGTGTATGATCGGATAAAATTCTTTCAAGAGCCTATACCAAGGAATTTATGTTCCCAGTCAGTGTTCATGAGGACTCTATCTAGTTTTTGGAAAGTGAATTGACAACCTGATAAGGAAATTTCGCAAAGATCCAAACCACCGATCACCACATTAAAAAGAAATGGCCAATGAGCTTAAAATTATTTTATTTTCTCTCCTAGATGTCGTATGATATTGAAAACACCTATCAACAATAGGTGTGATTCCATACAACAAACATCCATATCTTAGTTAGGAAATCCTCCTTAAAATGGTGTTGAGCTGCCCCATAAACAGTTATCAAAACCCAATTGAACCCATCATCTTTATTATGAAGTTGAACTTTACAATGATACTGCCGCTCGGAAATGGTCCCGATCTCAAAATTAGAAAGATTTATGCCAATGAGAATGCCTCCCGATCTACCCCGCAAAGGAAGGATATGCCAGAAAACTCCCATCCTCCGCTTAAGTTAACCAAAGTAGACTGTGGCAGGGAATTTTTAGCCGTCTCTGAAAGAGCCACGAAATCCAGTATGGAATGGATGAAGCATGAAACATTTATTGTCCACACCAGACTTCCAGCCCGTGCCTCATCTAGCCATCTATCAATCCCCTACTCCAGCTCCTAACGCACGACCCGAGTGCCTCCGGTGTTGCTCCTGTGAGTGACACCGAAAGCATATAAACCCTAATCATTGTCACTTTAATTTTCTTCCTCTCCTCGTTGCCGATGCCATCACTGGTTTTCGCACACGCACTCTAGGTGGTGAGGCTTTTAAGTGGTGGTAGAGGGTGGGCATCTCTTCGCACGTCTTCTGGCGTTGATCGATCTAGAAGAGGCTACACGGGTGAGTTGCTTCAGATTGGATCAGGTGGTCGATCGGCGGTGCGATAAGATAGGCATGGAGGTTGGAGTTGTGCGCTATGCAGGAGACCTAAGAGGACCGGTACAGGGGTAGCACGTGGGTAGCCCCTTGCGCTTCTGTAGCTAGGTCAGGCGGTTGGCGGCATGGCTTTTCTAGCGGTAGTGGTGCATCGCGACGGCTTGGTGAACCGACGAGGAGATCGCGACAGACTTCAGTCTCCCTATGTAGGTGCATTCCGTTTCAACGCGACCTCCTCTCTGGCAGCCTGGACTCTATTTTCAAGGATGGGTGGCGACCGTTATGATCTGCTATGACGGAGTTGGGGATTTCGCTGGGGCTATGACGACCGGTGACACTAGTGCAGATGGCGAACACCAGAGTTTTGGAATGAAAGTCTTTGATATGTCCTTCATTACATGGATCCAAGAATGATGATGCACGAGCGTTGTCTCCTTCTTAAAACCATTGTCTTTAAAGCAATGACATAGGTTCTTGAGGGTGACAACATCGATCTGTCCTTCGTCGAATGGATCCGGGTAACAATGGCGTGTATGCATCGTTCCCCTTGTGAAGGCCCTGTCGTGTTGGAGAATTATTATTTATATGCTCTAATGTTATTTATGTGGTTGTTTTGGTTTTATGTCGTCGTGCTGGCGGTGGCATGTTTTTATGTCGATGTTAACCATAGAGTGACCATTTCTTGCCAGTTTATAAATTGATTTCGGTATTTATACATCGTGTGAATAAAATTTGACTCTATGTACTGTCTGAT
The DNA here is from genome assembly GCA_019208055.1 of Stipa capillata. Lineage (NCBI taxonomy): Eukaryota > Viridiplantae > Streptophyta > Magnoliopsida > Poales > Poaceae > Stipa > Stipa capillata. The sequence goes on from JAGXJF010004358.1 coordinate 158,052, forward strand.
GCGAAGGCCTGCAGGATTATCGTTTCTGTGTTAAAAAGACCCAGCCCCTACTCCCCAACACGCCACTGTTAACAGCTTTTCATTTTATTTTATTTTTTGAGGGAGCGGTCGGTCTGCTTCCAAAACGTAATAATTCAATATGGGCCAGCCACGGCCCATACTACCAAAACCACACGTTTCAGATGAGGAGGTCTTCTGCCTCGCAGACGACCATGGACTAGAGGTTGCGGCCCTGACTGGAAGTGAAGGACCGGACCTCGACGCCTTGCCTTCGCCGTCGGCGCAGGGCCAACGGTAAGCCCGTAGTTTGCACGAGGTCCAGGTAGAGTTGGACGAGTCGCGGGCGGTTTTCGCGCAGCCCAGCACTGTGCTCGCGACCTCCGGTGTTTGTGGTGCTCCCATTCGAGACATAGCTCCACGGTCCGGCCGGGCGGCGTTGCCGAAGTGATTGGCTGATTCCGCTTCTCCCGCGTGGCACGTTCTCAAGGTTCGGAATCACTAATTTGAGGACCCAGTCGTCCGATGTGAAACCAAACTAATAGATCAAATATTTTAAAAATAAAATATACACGATAGTGATGCTTTTTTATTAGATTTATTATTGTAACAGATACAAACTCTTAATAATACATATAAACTAACATAAAACTATATCTCTATTTATAGACCTTCTATATAACGTGTAAGATTTATTAATTGACCACATGAGTCCTAGCGCGGCGTGGCGTGCCGGCCGACCCACCCCCTAGGAGGCCCGGTTTTATAGCGCTTCACTTGGATAATTACTATGAAATATCCGGACCTCATTAATTAAAACTCTAAAAAACTCAGTGGAAAAAAATTTGAGGAAAAAGTACATAGCATTCGCCGCTTTATAATGCACTAGTTGCCTCATTGAAAACTTTATGGATGAAAAACTTATTTGAAAACTCATCAAAGGGAAAATAGTACATGACCACTGAGTTTGACTAATCTTTAGTTGATTTAACCAATGGATGATATTTTCCGTAATGTTCGTTTACTATATCATTTGGTTCTTTCTTGATTTAGATATTCTTCCCTCTGAATTATGCATGCATACAAAGTGAATTTCCATTTTAGCTAAGTCTTCGAGAGTTGATGCTTTGAATATTATATTTTTTATAGAAAATACTTCATAGAACAAAGTAATTATCTTTGTTGATTTTTCTGAGTAAATTAAAATTATGAACTTTCGTAACTCGAGAATGATAATTAAACTTCTCTTTTGCATTTACTCCCCCTCAGGATTGCTCTCATTAGAATCTTCATGTCTAACTTGAATGGTATTCTTTATGTGTAGGATATGAGTACAACATAATATATATAAACTTCTTGATTCCTTTTTCACAATTAATTTTGAAAATTGCAACGAGTCTTCTTTGAGACCGTGGAGTAATACATGACATCAATGTGCAATATAGTCAATCTCAGTTGTGTTATACAGGCTGTTCCAACTTCATGAGAACTTCGGGTAAGGTACATGACTGTGTTATAAAGTTTTGTGCATTCTTATAATACAATTGATTACCTAGAGTCATATCTACATGTATGGTTGTATAAAAAAAATCAAGGCATGGGTTCGAATCCCTAAACTGAATTTCTCTATGGGGTTTTCTGACTCACAAGTGCAAAGTAGTTTGCCTTATGTTAGGATCCATCTAGCCGGGATGAATTAAGTTGGTGTATTTATATCCTTTCATAGACTTTGTTTGAGCTGCAAGTCTAAACATATCTTGATCTTATCTAGATCTTTTTTTATTTCAAGCTTTAGCTTCGAGCACGAGCTTTCTTTCTCTATCTTATGTTGTCACCGTGATACTTAAATCATCAATATAGACTTACTTTATACAGGAATCATTCAGAGACTTCAATATAAATACACAAGGATAGCCTTGATTATTTGTGTTGCATTTCTTTCATATAAAGTTGTTTACTTTTATACCACATCCACTAATAATATAATTTATATCTTCCGTCACTATGATTAAATAGCTAAAGCTAATTCCACCAATGACCAGAGTTCTAACATGAGTAACAACTTATATTACATGGGGAGGAGTACGAACTGCTTGCCATAAATACTTCTCCTTTCTTCAGATAATCATAGTTTTCATGCATCTTCCTGCCTATTTTCTCGCATGTCAATATGGTGATAAAATCTCTTCGTAAGGAGCTTCATCATGATGCCCTTCCAGTATCCCACGATTTCTCATTTATGGGTATCAAATTCTTTAGTCTCCAGCGTTTATGTGTATGCATACTTCTTTGCTGGTGGCTTCCTTTCCTAGGAAGATTCATATCTATAATACCATTATTTTTGGCTCCATACATGTGCCAGGTCTCAACTAGCTCCTCTGCTTATTCTTTTATGTGGGGTATTTCATTAATCTAGACAGGTAAGTCCCCTTGCCCCGCTTTCCTATATGTCTCCGGGTATGCGAGGTTTTTGGGAAGCCAAAGTCCATGCTCTCTTATAAAATATAAGAAGGCCTTAGGACAAATGAGGTGCGACCCCTACTCTCTCCAATGTATTTATTACAGTATGCGACTTTATATTGCTTTTACGATTAGTAAAATAATTGGAGGGTGAATTTGCTAGTGTTTGTAAATTATTCTACTTCAAACCTCAGTGTTCGCCCTATCGGTGCGTAGCTCCATGTTGCTTGCCGTAGGATTTTGCCACAGGGTTTCTCAATATTTTTTCATCAAGGATCCTATTTCCTTTCCCTAATGTTAGGAATAAATCCTCGAAAATGTAATTAGCAAACCATGAAAGTCCCTTGTTAAAGGTTCTATTTTTTTCAATGCATCAATACAAAATTCGACTTGTATCCCTTCTTATTGTTGCTTAATTGGAACATGCAACTTCATAGTGTGTCCAAGTTTTCGAATGATAAAACTCAAGGTTGCATTCCTATGCACTAGATCATAAGAAGGTATGTTTCCTATGCACTAGATCATATAAAATATGCAGCAGAGGAAGAAGTGGCATAACAAAACTTTACAAACAAAACGCAACTTGTTATAAATGTCAATAACAGACGTTTGTGTGCACACATTAAACTTAAGAATGTTCGCTCTCATAGAGCTTACACACAATTGTTTATTGTTCGAATGCAAAAATCACTATATGGATATCTAATAAAATTTATTAAAGTATGTACAGGTATTTAAACTGATTTAGAGAAGTATGCATTAACCTTTGCTTGGATTTGACCGTCTATGGACTCTCCTACATGGGTAGGCGCCGCTTCAGGGAGTGCATCTGTCTCACCCTCAAGCGTGATTGCGGTCATCTCAATATCCATGCAATTAAGATTGTCGGAGTTCCTTTAAGTGCAAGTGCAAGTGCTCTTTGTCCATCTCCTTAGTGTTAGCAAAGTGGGCCTCCATCTTTTTCTGCTCCCCGTTCTTCTAAGGAAAGCTTCAACGGTGTGCTTGGGGGTGTGACAAGTCTTGGACCAATATCTCCACATACCACGGCGGAAACAAGTCTAGTCCTACAGACCATATGGCTTCTCGTCCTCCTTAATCTTTCTTTCCCTCTTCTACTATTGAGGGTAGGGCTATCCCTTATAAGTATTTACCTTCTTCCCCTTCTCACCTTTCTTCTTGAAGGTAGTCTTTTTCATATTCTAACCAGTGGCATGAGCTTCGTGCCCGGTCGTGGTTCCTGTGATAAAGAGTTATGATTCTTTATCATAATTTCATCTTGCTGTTTGGCAACGTGCATGACATATATGAAGTTAGAGCACTTCTTGTACTTTTCATGGCGGTACTGGTGTTGCAGTACCACATTGTTAGCATGGAAGGTGGAGAGGGTTTACTCTATCTTTTCCTCTTCTGTGAGCTCCTTGCCACATTACTTCAGGGTAGTACAAATCTTATGCAGAGTAGAGTTGTACCCTACCACATACTTAGTCCTGGAAGCGGAGGTTTTTCTAGCCTTCTCTACCTTGGGGAGGAGCACATACTTGAGCTTCGCAAAGCACTAATCCAATGAGGTCCACAGTGCCATAGGGTCCTTCGCCATAGAGTACTCATCCTTCAAAGTGGATGAGAGGTGGTGGCAGACGAAGTGTAGTGCTTGGCCCCTCTACACAGATGAGGCAGAACTCATACCCCGACCAATGACCGCTGCAAGGTCCTTAGCATCGAAGATTATCTCCATGTCAAATTCCCATGTTAGGTAGTTTTTACCATGAGAGGCGAGCTCAATGAATTCCTTGTTCGGCAAGCTAGACATCTTACATCATTTACTCAAGATATACATAAGTTTTCTTTTCTGTAAAAACATATGAGTGGTATGCAACATAATGGTACAATATTCTTAGGTAACTTTAATATTTACCTAAGCAATCATATTTAAATAAAGTAAAAGAATTGAGTAATAAGTCAGAGAAAATAAATGCGACAAAATGAACCCGGGGATTTTGCATGATAATGTAATTTCATAATTATACGTGAATTCAGCAAAGTATAGGGAGGTCCATAGCAAGATTTCCTACATAAGGAAAATAAAACTGCAATTTCTTTTTTTTAGGGTTTTCACAAAATCTCCAACCCATCAGCCTGCTAAGCCTAGAAGGCCGGCAAGCACGATGCAGCAGCTCCATGCGCAGTTGGGCTCTGTGGCCTGGTAGCGCCGGCAGTCCACTCGCTTGCCAAGCCCACGTTGTTGGCAAGCGTACTATGGTGGTGTGGCCAGCGATCCACTCACTCACCTAGGCTGTGTGACCGACAAGCGTAGTGCAGCCTGCTATGACGGCTTGTTCGCCCACCTGACCTATGTGGCCGGCAAGCGCAGTGCGGCTCGCTTGCGCGAGCTATGGCCCACCTGCACCTGGCGCTGCCTGGTCCACCTGGCCTGCACGACGTCGTGAGGCAGTCTAGCCCACTGCGTGGGGCAACTTGCCCGTTGGTCTTCCTAGCGCATGCACGCTTGCTCAGCACATCACCATGGTCCACATGGCACAAGGACCTGCTCACATGTCCCGCAGCAACCTGCTCGCTTGCCTAGGCTAGCAGGGCGGCAAAGGTAGTGTGGCCCACTTGCGCACCGCGGCTCGTCCGCCCGCCTAACCGGCTTGGTTGAGCATGCATGGCGTGGCCCGCATGACATGGTGGCTTGAGCGCTCGGCAGCCCACCCTGCTGCATGGGACGTGGCACGTCTGCGTAGCAGCGCCTGCCACGGCTGACGTGACATGGTTGTGCGCTTCGCCGGCAGTGCCTGCATGGTGCTGCAACAAGGCCTGGGGAGGCTCTGATGGTGGCTAGTGACGGCACTTCAATCACTGCTACTAATGGCAATTCTTCATCCGCTGTCCGATTGTACCGGTAGTGTTCATGTGGCGCGGCAATGACGTTAACCTCGATTTCATGCCAAGGTGACGAGCTCACGCAATGGCAGGTTAAGCCGATCGGTAGCACGTCGTGGCGGAGTTTACTCATAGCCTGTTCTGGTTACGTACCGGTGTTGTACAGACTTCATGCGATTCCCACTTTGTGTCGGATCTAGCTCCATCTGTTAAACCTCGTGTTAACAGATGACATCCATTAGGTCATACTAGATTGATCTCCAATAACTCAATATATCAAATATAAAGAATAATTTAATATGAAAATGAGAGAGTAGAGTAAAGAGCAATCTGAACACTGAATTTGATCTAATAATAATTGACGGTCATCGACTCAATGATTACCTCAAATCCGTTGTAAATGTAATCTAGTCCGAGACTTGGAGAAAGTGTTGTGCTGATGACTTATTGTAAAACCAACATCACGAGGTGTGATTTTAATGACTATACAACAAGATCAAACACGTGGGAAAGCAAAATAGACATGAAGATAAAAAAGTGATACTTTTCTCTTTATTAAATTATTTTTTACGAGTTCAAGTTCTCAATAAATTATCTACTTATAACTTAATCATTGACCAGTCGCGCTGGCCGGTCCATCTCGCGGCAGGCGCGGTTTCATAACATCCTCTACCAGTTGCCGAGTCAGGGCACCTGGCAGCGGCAGCGGAAAAGGGCGAGCGCGGGCAGAAGAGGCAGGCGAGGAGAGAAAAAATGCTTTGGACACGTAGCCCCCCCAAATCGGCAAAACAGGGCAAATTGCAGTGGAGGCCCTTCAGAACATGCATGCCCGCAGTCTTGCATGATTGACTGTGTGGGGTATATATCTGAACTGAATCAACTGTGCCACTTAGGCCCATCGGACAATCAACCTAACGGAGGAGAGTGGTCACATCGCATTGGCCTAAGTGAGATAGTAGTTAAGGAGGCCAGAGTGGTACACTTACGTACATGTATATCACCACCGCACTACCTTTCATCTCACTGATGCACAACAGCGCAAGTAATATTAATGAAAAAGTCTATTTTTTCCTCAATTATTGTCAAAGTTAAAGGACAAAATGGACTTTTTCATTAATATGAATCTCATGGATATGCTGTTAGAAGCTAGTCATAGAATCAACCTCCCATGTTTCAAGGAAATCTGGATTCTTGGTTGCTGGAGTCTTTGGAATCATCGTAATGGCATTATCTTCCAGGATGAGCTTGTCGTCATTCCTGTTTGTATGAGATTCTTCAAGAAATACTTCACCCGTGAGATGCTCAGAGCTAAACCTAGTCTGAAAGAAGGCATGCAAGACTCGATTGATTCCTTGTAAATAGTATCTTTTTTTACCACCCTCTTCGTACATATCTCATCTTTGATTTATATAATTGCGCAGTAGGGCCTTTCCTACTGTATTTTGCTAAGAGAAAAACAACTATCAAAGCCTAAGTTTGGCCTCTCAAGATAACCTAGCTCTTCAAGATATCCTATATAAAATTGAGAGATCAAATTTAGACTTTAATAGACATGGAGTGACTGCAAATTCACAACTTTTTTGCACCGCTCTCTCTGAATGTTAGGAAGACGAGGGCAAACACCCAAACACTAACAGGGCATGCATGCATGTTAGGCACATCATCTTTTCGTCGATGATCATGCACACGACGAGACTGGAGACACCATGGCACCATGCTATCATGCCAGTCTCCACCTCCAGGCGATGGGAAAATCGACGGTGCACGTGACATCGGAGATACGTCCTATAACCATCATCCTACGTGACGCATTTTCCGTCAAAATATCTTGGGCGTGGCGTGACCACAAATCTCCAGATGGGGCCATCGTATCAGCACCAATGTTAAAAGAGTACAATAATTATTGGCGTGACATTGAATCATTGATCGTCTACAAGCTAGAAACGATATTGAGGACACACACGGTTAAACAAGGCATGTATTTCTGCTCCTAGGCACAGCATCTTTTTTGTCAACCACAAATATAGGTAGAAAATATCTTGGGCTTGGGAGGACGGCCACAAATTTTCTGGTGGGACCCCATATTAATGATCATGTGTATCCAAACAATATTGTCCTTAGGGTCATAGTTTTAGATCCTAACATATTAAACTGTAGGCAGCTTTGCTGATTCTAGTAGTGATTCATGTACCACTTTTCCCAAATTATTAGAAAGGAAGATGAGGATGCATGGACAATGCGAGTTAGTGCAAATTCCGTGAGAATCACACTTACAAGTTCTCAAACATTCCACGAAAATATGAGATGATTGCCTTCTCGTATCTCGGAACTGCGATTGATTTTGATCTTGAAGTATTGGAAAGATGTAAAAAGCGCCTATTCCTACATGTGGTGATTTATTTAATATTTTTAGGGACTTCCAAGTTTGGTCATAATACAAATTTTTACATGATATTTCATACATACCATAAACAACTTACGCACATCCTAATAATTAACTACCATAAACACCGGAGGACGTGCTCATTCCTTCCTCGCGTGAGCTTTCACTCTCACGGCACTTTATCGATCAGCGATAGTTCGACCGAGATCATTCGGAGCCTTCTCCGTGAAACTTGCTATCTAGGCGCTTTAGAAGAGGTCTTTGGACGCCGCACAACAAAAGTACAGAAATTTTGAGATTATGTGCTACTTGACTAGAGAGAAGGGAGTGAGATAGAGAGGAGATGTATTGGAACTCTCAAAGAAAAAATTTCATGACACTGGAGCTCATATTAGAATTTCTCTAAAATTTATAGAAAAAATTCCAATCATATAAAATTTCTTTAGTGCATTCTATGATCCAAAGGATATGTATAGGAATTTTTCCTCTAAAATCTATAGGAAAAATTCCAATCATATAAAGTTTCTTTAGTGCAATTCTATGATCCAAAGGATATATATAGGAATTTTTCCTCAGAGTTGCGAATTGCAGTTCTTCATTTTTCTTCCAAAGTTCCTTTGTTCCGATGGAAGGGATCCTGCGCGTTTACCACATTACTGCTACATATGTTTTGGGCTGAGGGTGAGGTTTCAGTCCGGATGGGTCGACTCCAGACCAAACTAGAGGGGGCCTGGGCTATACGGGCCAAATTTCGGCCTATAACGTGTTAAGGCCATTATATGGTTTCCCGGTAGGCCGATCATGCCATCGAACGAGAAACCTCAAAATGAGAAATAAACTTGCTCCTCTTTAAGAAAGGACGGAGAGAAACAAACCGGCCTAAATTTAGCTCGAGCCTGAGTCCGTACGTTAAATGGATAAGCCCAGTTTCACACGTACTTAAGGTGCCTTTCTTTTCTTTCTCCCGCATGAAACTCTCTTCTTTGTCTCTCTTAAGATTTCCTGTGCAATAAGCACAACAAGAATTCCTATGCAAATGTTCACCACACGCAGCAGGAAGGAAAATCCTCCTTTATTCCTTCCTCTCCCTCATCAATAGTGTCGGTTAAGGCCCTACAGACACGAGGCATGCGAAAGCATCTCTTTCACCTTTTGAGAAAGAAATAAAGTTAAAGCTCATTTCTCAACTGGGTTAATAAAAGTTAAAACGTGATTTCTTCAGATTCGAGTGTTATCATACCCATTGTGGTAGGGAGACGAGACTTTGGGAGGACTTACGGATCAACGTCTATGCGATCAGTATCCTAGTTTATATAATGTGGCGTGAAAAAAGAATGTGATCGTGGCCGATGTCATGAGCACAGTGCCGTTAAATATAGTTTTTTTCAGAGAACTTTAGTTGGCCCCAAGCTATATTGTTTACCATCCTACAACTCTTTCGATGGAATATCCACTCAAGTGGGCAATTCACTATCTAATCCATGTATAAGATTTGGGGGACTGCCTAATTCGGTTTTGTCGTAAGCAATTATGGAAGCAGAAAGTCTCTTTAAAGATCAAATTTTTATGTGGTACTTATTTCGGCAGTTTATTTTAACCAAAGATAATTTTGCTAAACAGAATTGGAAGGCTAGTAAACAATGTGCTTTTTGTAACACATAAGGGACTATTTGGCACCTCTTCTGTGAATGTCACTTCACACGTTTTGCATGGCATGCAATCTATCTTACTTTTAATTGAACTCCTCTGCTTAGTTTCCCTAACATGTTTGGTAATTGATTGCGAGGGTTCGATAAGCGTTTGAGTTCACATATTCTTGTGGAGCAAGTGCTCTATGGTCAATTTGGTTTTGTCGAAATGATATCGTTTTTGACAAAGAGAAATATGCTACTCCATTGCAAGTTATCTTCTTGTGTATTAGTTGGTTGCAATCCTAATCTATTATGTAGCGACAGGAGATCATGAGCATATGATAGCAGGGAGATTTAAATTGGAGGCTATTGCCAAGACGTTTATGGATATGGATGGCAGTTTAGCAATAGGCTACGTAATTCCTAACTTTTCAGTTCCTATGTAGCTTGTTGCTTTTGTTTTATTTTGCCTTCAAGCAGAATTTTGTAACATACATTGGTTGTGTGTATATTTAGATGTAGAGACTGGTAGAGTTTTATTTTTCATTTTCCATTCTAAAAATGAGGCATCTCATTTAACAGCATCGCAATAGATTATAATTTTTTAAGCTAAATTAGTACTCCAATATCCAATAAAGCGCATGTTGAAAGGAGTATGTCGCTGTTTAAGCTCAAAATTACCAAGTCTCTTGGCTTGAATCCAACGAAGTGGTCTAATATCCAAGAAAGACCAAATCGCCGGCTTCAGCTATATGTGCCTGGTAGTTTTACTGAACACCGTTGGAATTACTTTGTACTGGACCCATGGATAAAAACTTCTGACACAACGTCTCACTTCTAATGTATGGATCAGATCTAATGCACATCTCTACTCAGATTATTCCAAGGGTTAATCATCGAGTCATGCACCTCTTCCTATCCGATGGAGGACCCATAAAAAAGAAGTAGGAGATTCTTTTTCTCTCTTTGTAGGAAAGTGGGGTTTGAACATGACTTCCCAGCTTTCGAAAGTGAAAGTGCCAAATACTATAAGGAACAATTAATATGCTAATATCTTCCTATAGTACTTGTATTCTCGTTTGACACACGGTTGCATAGTAGTTTAAAAATGTCGCAGTTGGCCAAGACTATCTATGCATGATGCATTCCAATTCATCCAAACTTTATGCATCCACAACATTGTTGTCTTGCATAGGTGCTCAGCGTCTGCATGACTGCATCTAACCCACAGCCAGAAACCGTTGCCAAATGATGAATTAATACACGATCTGTGCGCATAGGTCAGTAGCATGTGAAGCGTGTTGTCTACTTTGAAGCGTGTTGAAAACCTACTAGAACTAGGCGCAGTCCTAGCTAGCAAACTGGCCCCTGTTTTTTATCCTGGAGAGGAATTAACGTCTGTAGTGTACGATGGTTGAGCCAAACCTTCAGCGCTATTCTGTGAAACACAACGCTTCCCGGGCTTGTTTCGTCCATTCACCAAGTTCCCATCGCGGACTCTACCGTGTATAGGAACCTGGAAACCCGGCTGCACTGCCCCCTCTTTCCGTTCCTATACGAGATGTACTTCTAAACTTCAACAGCTATGCGCATATGACTAGTTCGTGACTGGATTGAATCAGTGAGGCTCATCTCTCTCAGTCAACAGCTAAAATTCTGCATGCGTTTTCGTTTGCACACACAGAGCTCATCTGGTAAAACTGAAGCGTCACCTTCTAAGTAACAACTGTACGGCAATCAAGTGGAGATGAGTCTGGGTACGTACTGGTACTTGATTGCTGTAGACCTGTAGTCAACAACACGAGCTCGAAATCACACTACGTATTTCTGGTAGCTCGAAATCACAGCCGGTTCCTTGAGATCTTGACGTCCAGGCATGAAATTTTGCTTGTTTTTCTCCGTTTTCTTGCCCCATGCGTTTGCAAACCTCGCAGAGCAGAGCGCGGAGGCAAGTTGGTTGGCTGGTGCCCTGCGTTTAATATTTCCCTATCTCCACAGTCACACTGCGCTCCTCACCTCACATGGCCGTCGCTGGGGTCGCCAAGTCAGATACTACCAATTAATCCACACTTCCCTACAAACATGATATGTTCATGTGATAGCCACGAGCAGCAGATGGATAGACAGATGGTCCCCGATACTAGATCTGAAGCTCGTGCATGACAACTAGTGCGCTCTATATAATATAACGCCATGTAGCGGCAGTATCCTGTTTGAAATGCAAAAGCTTGCAACAAAATAAACCAAGAGCAGTGGAGGCTCTCGAGAAAGCGGAGGCAGCCGCAACGGTGCAATTTTACCCCAGAGGCGCAAACAAGCTGTACTGGTGTCCAGTCCAACCCAGGTTACACGCTTCCTGAGGCACGGACACAACTTGTGTCTTACTTTAACACGGCAGCTTAAACTAAAGCGCTCTCTAGTCTATAAGAAAGCTGTAGCCTACGCTGTGCTCTGCCTTGTGCTTCGCCCCAGACCAAAGCATAACTGCACAAGCATCGCTCGCACACTCCACTCATCTGACGCTCTCTGCGTTGCTGTTTCCCCTTCACCTCTCCTCGGTGATACAATCTCAAGGGGGAAGCGATGGGCTCGTGGCGGTGCCCCTGTATCGGCGCTCTCCTGGCGTGCGCCGCCATTGCCGTTTCTTGCTGCTGGGGGGGCGCTTATGCGGCGCCGCCCCCGTCGTTTGGTGACAACTTCGAGATCACCGGCGCCGAGGACCACGTCAAGACCTCCGCCGACGGCCAGACGTGGTACCTCTACCTCGATAACAAGACGGGTAAGCATCACCACCATAATCACCATTCACTAGCCAAGCTGTCTCCTCGGCCTACACCTTCATTAGGATCGTCGCAAATGTGGTGTTTAACTCAGCTCAGTCGTTTATTCCTTTCTAATATTCCAGGCGTGGGGTTCCAGACAAAGCAGAAGTACCTGTTCGGGTGGTTCAGCATGAAGCTCAAGCTCGTCGGCAACGACTCCGCCGGCGTCGTCACCGCCTACTACGTACGTACCAGCATCGACCGATTAACTGAACTTGATCAAAAACCAACAAACCAACGAAACTGACAGAGTTGCAAATCTCAGATGTGCTCGGACCTGGACGCGGCGCCGGAGCGCGACGAGCTGGACTTCGAGTTCCTGGGCAACCGCACCGGGGAGCCCTACATCATCCAGACCAATGTGTACCGCAGCGGCGTCGGAGGCCGTGAGATGCGCCACTGGCTCTGGTTCGACCCCACGGCCGAGTTCCACACCTACTCCATCCTCTGGAACCCCAAGCAGATCGTGTAAGCCCCATCCTCGCACAGCAATCAGTTCCTTTCAATTACGCTTCTGATTCAGTACTAATTAGTACCGCTGTTTTTGGGGGAGTTGGGTTGCCGGATTCAGTAGCTGCGTCGCGAGTTGAATTGAATGGATCCACCCACCTACCACTGAATTGGGTCACTCCGATAGATACCAGTTATTGGACCTACAGATATGATGCCAAACTACGCTGCCTGTGTAACCAGTGTTGGTACGTGCACTGTTGTGTACCGCCTTGCTCGACCCACATGGCCACCAATCTTTCCTCTTCTCCTCCCCCTCTCCCGGAAACGAGTAACTTTTCAGCTCGATCTGTACTCCAAGCTGCCGAATAGATTAGTGACGTACATTGGGATCGAGATCCTTCACTGTTGCTACTGCGAGAGAGTTCTCTATTCCTACTCATTGATCAACAGTGATACCCAAGTTCCCAACTTTGTCTAGAGCATCGAATCTGTCTAGAGCATCGAATCTTGACAGCTAGATTTTTATTATTTTAAATATTTATTTTGTATCATGAATATGTGCATAGTATATTATTGTAGTCGATTCAATTGTATGTCAAGAAAATTTGATTGATTGATACGATTTGTTAGAATTTTGGAAAAAATGCGTAATGAAATATTTGGATATTACAAACGTGAAATTCGAATGTACCTTTATGAATAATCTCCTTTAATTCTGGCTTAAGGTTTAAGGGTTTTGACATCGTTGCAATGTATGTATGGAGGTTCACCTATGTGTAGTTAGATTAGTTAAATGTATTTCAAAATTAATTATAAAATTTATACCACGTAATTTAGAAAACTTATCATAGAGGTCCATTTAGAGATGAGTACTAGTCATTTATAAAAACTCATCTTTTTTTATATCCCTGCTAGAAGGGTGTGTCAACTCAACCACGCATGGACGCAATAATTTTTCGTACTCTCTCACCTCACTCATTACTTTACTTTAAAATCAAAATCTAACAGGGTAGCTGCACATTTGTGCGGCTAGATTTCTTACATATCTTTCACTTATTTGGTGTTGATTTTTGTACTAGTCGTTTGAATTTCTCTCTCCTCAATTTGATTTTGGTATTAGAAACATGAAATTAGAATATGCGTTCAATTCTGGCTGAAGGTATAAGGGTTTCAATGTCGTTACAATATATGCACTGAGGGTCGCCTCTGTGTAGTTAGATTAGTAAAATGTATATCAAAATTAATTACTCCCTCCAATCATAAATGTAAGTCGTTTTTGGCTTTTCGCAATCTCCAATACAAGATTTTGACTATGATTTTCATGCATAATACGTTATAAAAAATAATAAGAAGTGTATGGAATGAATGAATTTTGTAAGACGAATCTAATGATATTATTTTCATAAAGTGTATCAATGTATTTTTACATCTATTAGTGGTCAAAATTTTAAAAAGTTGACTGCACACATCTCACGATGACCTACATTTGTGATCAGAGAGTATAATATTTATACCACTTGATTTGAAATACTTATCATAGAGGTCCATTTTGGTTCGCACTAATCAGACGTTGCAGTCGGCCCACCTCACACATGGCACGTATTAACTTGTGGTACAAATCACTTTCACATAATTCTTCTGTCACTCATGCTTCTCAGAGTTGTATTTCACATACAAGTGTGAACCTTTGTAAACACAACTGTATCCACTGTGGAATTCTATTCATCATTATTTTAGCATCTCTATTAATTTAAGCCATTATAATTTAGACCTACAGTACAATTAACGGTGAAGATATTTCAGCGTACATAGATAAACGTAATATCTTATTTCTATCGTTTTTATAATATCACAGATATATGTTTTCTTTTCTTTTTCCAGGTTTTTCGTGGACAAGGTGCCGATCCGTGAGTACCGCAACTCGGACAAGCCCAACAACTTCTTCCCGATCATGAAGCCGATGTACGTCTTCTCCAGCATCTGGAACGCTGACGACTGGGCGACGCGCGGGGGCCTGGAGAAGACAGACTGGACCAAGGGGCCCTTCATCTCCTCCTACAGCGACTTCACCGCCGACGCGTGCGCGTGGGGCGCGGGTGGCGGGCCCCCGCCGGCGTGCGCGGCCGCCACCGGCGACAGCTGGTGGGACCAGCCGCCGGCGTGGGCGCTCGACGACGGGCAGCGCGAGGACTCCAGCTGGGTGACGAGGAACCTCGTGATCTACGACTACTGCGACGACCGGAAGAGGTTCCCGGCCGCGCCGGAGGAGTGCGCGCTCAGGACGACCAGCTCGTGAGAATGTGAGGTCGTCGTGCGTGGCCGGTGATGCACGGCCAGGATCGTCGCCGTTCATATGATTCTTTTTTGGTGAGATAGGTGTACGCCTGTCTGATGATGCCATATTGGTTGGCTAGGTGGCTGTCACTGAGTGATGATGATTTTTTGGAGGGAATGGATGAAATTTTGTTACTTTATTGTTCGTATATCGGAGCCGTTTGCTCCGATATAGTCGCAATTAATGCTAATGGAGCATGGATGGTTCAAAGCAATGATTCCCCACAATTGGCTTCAACATCTAACACTAACATAGATTGTAATCTGCAATTTGTTCCTTTTATTCGATGGATTTTCCCATGTTTTATGTTTACTTGCGTATAGACATTTGGTACTTTACTGCACAAAGGTGAGAAAACATGTAAGCAGGTCGGCCAGGCATGGGCAAGACGCACGTCGAGATCTCATCTTGTTAGACATGCTTGTCAGGGAAAAATAATGTTCCTGCCACAGATCTGGCTGGCTGGCTGGCCGGTCCTTGCTGGAAAATGACGACGTGACGAGATGTTCCTTTCGTTTGTGTGGTGCTTCTGCTGGGCAAATTTGGCCAACACGAATCGGAAAAGAGAGAGAGCCAACATCTGCATGTGAGACTGACGAGAAAAGGGAGTAAATAAAGAAAGAAGAGTCCAAATAGACGTGGTCATGTTTCAACGGCACAAGTGACAGTGGAGGGCCACGAACTCCACTGATCTCATGTTAACTCGTGAAATACGGCATCGGATCAAGGATCAGATGGCCCAGATTAATCACATCGGATAATTAGAGGGATGCTGTTATCTTCAGCGGTGATCTGATTTCCTGTGTGGGTTGATTGCACCGTTGGATGGCTTTGTAGTGAACTGGAAAATGGAACGGGAAGGCGTTTTTAAAAAGAATATTCATGCCCTGTTGAAAAATATTTACTGACAAATCTGCCGTCCACCAGGCCATGCAGAGAGATGTTCCAGTAGATTACTTTGCTGATAACGTTAACGGCTCTATCTTAACCAAATTGATCCCACCGTATTGCAGGGGCAGAAACACATGGAGCCACGTTCCATGGACGGCAAACACCTCGCATCTGACAGCAGAACGATAAGCCGCGCATTCACGGAGCAGCATGCAAGTCTACTGTTCTGAGTGTTGACCACCTGCAGCAGGCTCGGCTATAATTCAGAACTAAAACTGTGTGTGCGCTATTCCTGTATCTCAAGAAGAAAGGTTCTGGTTATAACATCATTCGTGAGCAGAAACTTCAAAAGACAAAGCCTGAAGAGTGACGACGTAGAAATATCGATTCGCCGAAAAGGAACAATGGCCCACGAACAGAGTGAACAGTACTAGGCTAAGGTGAAAATTGGTTGTTTCTGTTCGCTACTAGCCGTAAAATCTTAGCGAGCGCCCATGCGCTCTACCGTTCTAGGCATAGATCTTGTCCGTTCGGAGTTTCCATCAAACGCACTTATGTGCCTCTTCCGTCTTAACGTGACCTGCCAACGTGATTTAAACCTCTTCCACAAAAGATCCAATGTTGCTGCCAAACTCTGCGGCCATTTATCTGTCTTGTTGACTAGCCCATGAAAAGGGTGAAAGGTAACTCCTCCCAAACATCTATAGACAAGGCAATCGGAACATGGGACCCTTCAGGAAACGATTGTTAATGACATAAAGCATGTTTTCTTAGAAGAAAGTTGGTATTTTATGAACGAAAAGTAAGTTTCACCATCAGTGCAAGCAAGTTAGTATTATAGGTAAAACGAGTTTTGACATAAGTATTAACTAGAAAGCAAGTTTCACCATAAATAAAAAGTATACAAGTATACATAAAAATAAATTTAGAGTTGGGAACCCGTCTCGAAAACTATGGAAACTAAGCCTTGCGGGATCTAATTGATGGGTTATTTATTTAAGGAACTCAGTCCTGGGAAAGTTGGAAGATACACCCCCCTCACTTCCCAAGCAACTTATTACAATACAATAAGTTGCTTGTATTCTCATATTGTATTTGTTTTTGGATGAACCTACGATTTTGTGTTGATGAAGCGTTGGAGCTAAGCCCTACTTGGTATCTAAGTGGCAATTTATTTGGAGAGCCCGGTGAGGGAACGATGGAAGTTAAGCCCTTCCGGCATCTATGCGAGGGACAATTGGTCTAGGAACATTGATTTGAGCCCGAAGAGAAAGTGATGAATATGTTCGAGAAATGGTAAAACCTCACGCGTTCCTCATATATATCTAGCCGTTGGATAAAATTAACAAGGAAACATTACCAAAATGAAATAAAAATATATTAAATATTAGTCTCATTTTGAAGACTTCAAAGAAGAACATAATAGTTCAAACCTATCATGACTCAGATGTTTGCTTCAAAAGCTACGAACTTATAAATTTGGATTGGGATGTTTCCAAGATATTCCCTGTATGCTCCAATAAATCCATGGGGCAAAATGCAAAAAGGCGTCACAATCGCTAGTTTGCAACCACAGAAGTTACGTGCGTTGATTCACTGAAGCATTGTTGTCGCACCAGAGAAGCTCCTCTGCAGCATCGGCCCTGTCGCGCGTAGCATGCGCCCGTCCGGGCAGAATAGTGCAAAGGCGCTTTTAAGAAGATATTAGGAAAATGTTATGTGATCATTGCCGACATGGTAAGAGATGACGGAGAATCAATTCGAGAATAACACGGTGCAAAGGTGAGGGGACATGCACAGAATAAAGCTAAACCGTACCCACCATTAATAAGACAGAAACCATTCATAGTTTGGCCTTCGGAGTAACAACAGCCAAAACAGTTGTCTGAGCCGCAAACGTAAATTGCGATGGATGAGCTTACATACACAGTATTTTTTTGAGAAGACATACACAGTATTTAGTAAACCCCATGACGGCTATCTGAAGTACGGATGTGCAACTGGGCTCATAATGATTATAGTGCACGTAGGTTAAGTCGGTCATGAAGCAGATAGAGCTGGACGTGATGTGGCAAATCCAGCTTGCCTTGCGGAATCAAATGTTGAACGAGATATTTTACTATAAGACAGACATCACGCACATCATAATATCAGCACTCTTTAAGTCATCGTCTAGAAGATCAGTTAGAACCCTAGCACAAGAAGTGCACATTTCAGCCCTCTCGCATGGACCGGGGGATTCCTGTCAAGGGGATGACTAGTGAGAGCAACTCAACACCATAATCATCCAGTCAGAAACACAGCATGGCCATTGAAGACGCTAAGAAAACCATATCAACATATTAGGCCAAAACCCAAAGAGAACATACACCCCCTAAGGCCCAGAGAAATGTTAAAAACCAAAAAAAGAAGGCGCACTGATCACAGAGGCAGCATGACATTTCACTGAGAAACAACAGCTGAACCTACAGTTGATCTGCCTTGGCATGAAACGATTGTGCGGAAAGCTCCAAGAACGATGCTACGTGCGCGAAGCCATACCATGGCACCCAAGAATGTAGCAAGGCAACACAAATCGATGTTAGTTCTGCAAAAATAGATCATACGCAGGACAGCGTGCTTCAGAAAGCATTTATGATTCAACCTTGATGGGAGAGGAAAACAAGCCATCTAGTGATGGTGCCTCTTACAAACTTCAACTCAACGGTAACAAGCATACACGCAGAGAAGCGGCTAGGTTTTGTGTGTATACTGGAATGCGCAAGCGTACGCCTGCTAGTAGACAACCAAGTATAATCCACCCCAAATATATAGCTGCTTTGCATGCAGGCTCTGCTATGGACCTCGCAGATGCTCAGAAACCATGAATCTTGATGTGTTCCTTTTTCACAATGCCAGCCTGTGGGGGGACACAGCAGGAAAAAAGTTAGACATCCTCATCAATGTTCAAGAATTGCAATATTACTGAGCATAAGACAGGCAAACTAATCTTCACCTGGACAAGGAAATTTGAGACGTTCTTCCTCTGATCACCCTGAAGTTGAATGACCTAATGTGAAAAGGCATTGATCAATATAACTAGCTTGCAAAAATTGCAAGAGGTTAAGTGAACAAATGGGAATAATCAGACAACACAAGTTTGGTCCTTGCACCGTACCTGGCCAAGCTCTGGGTCCTGGACAACAGTACCATTGCAGCAAAACTCTTTCTTGAGATCTTTGAGGATCTTACTGTAGCTGAATTCCTTCTTCAATCCCTGGACAGTGGTCAGACTCTTGCGACCATTACGCTGCTGGACACGTACATGAACATAGTCCTTTGATCCTGCAGCTGCACCAGCGTCCCCAGCATTCGCCTCAGCAAAGGGATCTGTACGTGGCAGCAGAATAAAATGAGTTACACATTCCAGACACCGCGAGCAATTTCAATGAGAATAGGGAAGAAAACACGACAGGCATACCGAAGGCAGTTGGGATCTGAACGTCGAGATCAGACATGAAAACTCCTGGTGAGAGTGGCAAAGCTACTCCAAGAACTGCACAGAGTAAGGAAATGAATAGTTAGAACATGCGGACAGCTAAAAAGCCATCCAGACACATCTGCATACATCAGCTTCACATGATTGTATAGTCAAATAAATACCGGGCCATGAGTCCTTTGCCCCATCTCATGAACGGTGACTACTAACTAAATATTTTGCATCACAGGTAACTTATTTTTGTAGAGTCAAGATTAAACAAAGATAAATTCATCAGATTGTTCCAAATTGAACCTAAAACAGTTTCATAAAACTATTTCACAAAACTAGCAGAGTGACCTGCACAATTTGTGTGGCTAGCTTTGTTGTTGTCTATGTGATTTCGATGATCCTTTCTGATGGGTATTTTCTTTTATTTGGTGGCATAGTTTCCATCGAAGTCCAGATTGGAGATTCTGATGATAATTTTCTCTTAATTTTTTTATTACCAGGAATAGGATTTTAACATACAATTAGCACTGCTAGTCTTGATATAGTTTCATTATGTTACGAAACTATTCTATTATCCAAAATAAAATGATAAAGTTTTTCACAAAAATTGAAAAGAAATCTAAGTGCTATATATGAAGCTCATGTTAGGTTGACGTAAAAAGGTAGTATAAGACTCAAATCAATATGCATATAATCTATTAGTATGTAACAAATAATGACGATAAGATAAAAACGAAGAGAAATAAGAAACTCTAAAAAAGGCCAGACTATACAAAAGCAATACGACTCTCAATTGGGCGGATCCTACTTATAGTAAATAAACTATCACCACTGGATGTTACTAAGAAAAGAAAACGTGTGCTTTGTGAGCAAAGCACACTCTTTTTTACAGGAATCACAGTGACATCGGCCGGCGACCTGACTTATATTACTTTCACATTTAAATGACCAGGTTAGTGTGGAGAATGGCAATTTTTTAAATATCAACTCACTGACAGAATCTTTATGAATAGTTAAGCTGCGACCAATAAAATTTTTCGTATAATTCCCTAGATGATTGCATACCATATAGCAATAATCTTATCAACACAGGTCAAAAGACAACAACACTAAACTGCCGAGAGCCCGAGATATCCTAACAACATCAAGATTCATTTTAATTTTTGTTGGTTTTAACAACATCAAGATTCATGAACACCCTAAATCCCTAAACGATCTAAGAAACAAACCATTGGAATACGAGAGCAGGATCGCAAATCAAGATCAATTAATTGCATCTCCTCTTAGTAGAAGGGGATCCTAAAACAGCCATACAGATCAAGAATCGAAAGGGGAAAGGAAAGGGCATGCATACCCTCGGAGGTGGTCGAAGAGGAAGAGATCAACCAAGAACTCGCTCGGGAAGATTTGGATCGCGGAGAGGCGCCGGTAGTCCTTGGTGTTCTCCCTCCTCTTAGCTTTGATGCCTCCTATATAGAGGAAACGGGGGGGAATTTATAGACGGGAGGAGAACGCTTCTCTGTTCCTTGCCGCCTTTTTCCTCTCCGCTCGGCTCCTCTTTTGGCCGCAAAGCCTGCTGTTTAAAGGTTGTTCTCCTCCGTCAGATCGTGATCATCATTCGGGTTATTCTGTGGCATCCACTTTGTTTGTGTTTGTGTGCCTAAGGTGGGAAATGGAGCACGAGGGGAGAAAAAGAACCTTTGTTTTAAACACAGGCACTGCTTCTTTTTGTTTTGAAGACGCAATCATTCTAATCTACGTAGTAATTTGGAGTAAATTTTATATCAATACTGCCTTTGATTTCAAGGTCTTCAAGATGACATTTTAACTATTATTTTTTTAAATATATTAATTTAAATAAAGATAATTATATATTATAAAATATATTTCATAATAGATGTATAAGTACCAACTTGTTGTTATGGATGTTGTTAACATTTTTAAACTGATGATCAAACCTAAAATTATTTGACTGTCTAAGATACATTTTAGATTAAAGAAAATAAAGATAATATTAAATTTAGAAAAGGATGTAAATCCCAACTATAGCCTCTCATTTTTTCCCCGGGGATCCGGCCTCGTAGCTTTCTTTTTGCCTTAAAAGTATAAGGTAAATCCACACACCACACTCAATGTCACCATATATACACACGTTTATGTTTTCACTCCATACGCTAGGAAAATAATGGAGGCTACACTAGCTCTATTTAATGTAGGCGTATGTTGTCTCACTAAGCCCGCATGCATGTATGTACTCTGAATAATATGGTATACTGTGTCAATTATAAGATTAAATCCGAGTGGATGAAAATGAACAACCTCGCTTTTTGATGAACATGAAGAGCCATTAGACTTTGTCCAAGTAACACTTAGGGTTTAGTGATCTTGATAGTGCCGTTAGGAGAACCATGACCAATTTGTGTATTATTGATAAGAGATCTTTTGATATTTTTGCTCCAAACATGTCATTGCCACTCACGACCCACATGTGAGTGGGGCGTGTAGTGGCAAATATCTGATTGACATACTTTAGAGTTATAATTGCTAAAATATTAATAATAATGTTTCCTCGCACTAGCCACATACAGAGTTTAAGTTATTTGTTCTCTCAATTTATAACAACTACCTAAATATATGTGTATCGATCACGTCAATCTATTATCGTTATCTTAACCTACTGCACACCTTAGGTATACTGCTGTGTCCATCTAGACTAGCATTACGTCTCTGTATTATACTTCATGTTATCATCTATTTTTATTAGAGATTTTATAAGAAATGGTTAAGTTAGTTTGTGAGGAGCTATTTTAGATAATTAATCTGTTATCTTTTTAATGATTTTCTAACAAGGTGTAAGGAAGGTAGGAGGTATTGATGAACTGCGTCTCGTGAGCTCCCATTTATAAGATAGTAAAGATATAGTCCTTCATTTTGTTTCATTCCTTATTTTTTGTACATCCTTTGTTTTGAGCCTATTTGATTGCATGATTTATAGAATGATTTTAAGAATTTCACATAAAACAGTTAAATTTCTATAGAAAACAACAAAAATTGCTATAAATCAAGAGGCCTTTACGGTGAAGAGCGAAGTAAGCAACACTACGGTGACCCACGACTCACACTACACGCTACCAGAAATACGCACACAGATAATCTCAATCATAAGACCGACCTAGGCGAATGGTGCAGTGCTGGACGCGGTCCAACCGGTGGATTAGGTCTTAATAATTAATTAATCCACCGGGAGGGCAAATGGCATCAATTATCGAGGAGAGCCGTGGTCCGTCGATGAGACAGACGGACCGGATTCCACGGACAAGATTCGAGATGCGCGACGCGGACGCGTCCGCCGTCGGGGCGCACGGGACCGTTCAGGGCAAACACCGCGTGACCACCCGGATAGTCTCTCCACGCCTTCACGTGGCGTAAGCCCGTAGGTGGGTGCGGCATCGCGTGCCCTCCCGCCGGGTTGGCGTGGGGCGGACGCGGGAATTTGGTGAGCGCAACTTGGGCGACACGGACGTGCGGCACGTCGCTTTCTCCTTGTTTCGTGCCGTTTCGTTTCGGCGTTTGGTTGGGGCGGGTGGAGGCGAAAAAGCCATATTTAACCCATGTCATCAATCAATTATAAAATTAGTTTTTTATTAAATTTTTTTTAAAAACGATCTTTTGCTGTTGGTGGGATCCACGGCACCCAGCCTACCGTGGCATATCCGCGATAGGTGAACACGGACCTCACCCGCGCATGGCGCGGGTCCTAGGTGCGGCAGATGGTTGTTTTTTAGATTTATTTCGTTAACGGGACTATTTTTGCTATTATCCGATAATAGAGGACTAAATATTGCTTTTTGCCGGTGGGTGGGTAGTGCCACCGCGTGCTCCTGTTGCGGCACCGCCGAAGGACGCAAAAGCGAGCCCGTTGCCGCAGAGCCCGTGTGTACGTGGGGGCCGGGAATCTGGAGGAGCAGACGGACGGAGCCCAGCCGTCGTGTCCCGCCGCGCTTTCGTGAAGCGCCGGGCCATAAAGTCCACAACTGCGGCGGCTGTTGCCGAGCGAGCCTGCGTTGAACCTGTGCGTCCGTGTCCTGGAGTGTTTGTGGGTCGGTGTTTGCTTGGTTCACCGCACCGACAACGTTGCGAATGCTCGTGATCTATGATTGAGTGAGTGATCAGCTATATAACCAGGCAACGTATCTGGTGAAAACACAATTTTAGTGCAAATCTGAAAACTTCCATCGAAGACCGTTGGGACCGTTGGATCCCAGATAGACAGCCGAGATGCGAGGTGGGATGCCCCTCCAACCAGTTGAAAGGTATTTTGCGAAAACCCCCCACGTTAATCCTTCCAATAACCTGCACATACTCTTTCTTTCTCCCTACCTCCCGTTCATCTCCAAGAGGAAAAAGACAAACACAACCCTACGCGGCGACCAGTGAGACGGCGCCGCCGCCGCCGCCCCTCGCACGACGCCTGTGCCCTCCGCCCTACGCGACACCGTCGCTCCTCCTTGAACTCCCACCAAGCGACCCGACGCAGGGTCTCCCTCCCCTTGCGCGACGGCGCGCGCCTCCCAGCCTCTGTGCCCGGTACTGCATCAAGAACAATTCCAAAGGTGCATCATGGCTTTGTATTGCCATTTGCCAATCAAGACAACTGTCTCAACTGCTATGGCAATGAATGAAGAAAAGAAAAGGAGAAGCACTTCTAGTAGAGAAAATGGATTCGTTTGCAGTTTTATTATTTGAATAGTGAACTGTTAAGGGTAGCAGGGAGCGATGTGTTCGTTTTTTTTTCCTGTCGTTAGGTTACTATTTTGTTTCAGATTCAGAACTGAGCTCTAATGCTTTGAGCTGTCACTGTTGTGCACATTGTGTTTCTCTTTTCAATGGAAAGGGGAACAGGGGTCAGGGGCTGGTGTATTTCTCTTCTTTTTTTTGGAAGGAATTTGGTGTATCGTTCGATGTCATCTAAGTGTGACGGCATATGAACGTGATTGCGACGCTCGGTAGCATTTCAGAAAAGTTGAACGAAATCTTGTTTTACTTAAATCTGCCGTCCAAACAACGTCTTATATTTACATTAGTATATAAGGTTTTCCACTGCCTCCTTTTCTTTTAAAAATTGCTCTCTCTCCACGGGGTAGCATGTTCCCCATATCTGCTCATGCGTCGTTCTTCTTAGTTGATAGTTAATGCTAACGATGAGGTTAGGGTTAGGATTCACCATGTTAGGGTGAAAGTTTTGTCATACTTGTGGAGGAGGAAGAGAGCATGACAAGTGGAGTCAGATGGCACATAGGCTGTCGGTAACCGTGTTTCTTCACCGGTGGACAAGAGAAATTATCCTGCTCTTGTCACGTCGTCGTGATTGTATCGAGCATGGCCACGGGACATTACACTTGGTATCGTGCTCTTCTCAATGTTTGTCATGGTTTCTGGAGCTTGACGTGGACTTGCCTCGCGAAGAAGGAAATGATACATCTACACGGTAGTGGCTGGCTCAGCTCGCGGTTCTGACCACGTGGTGTTCGTTGAGGTGCCACACAACAGCATGCCACGAGAATGGCCATCGCATGAGGATATAAAGATGTGGCAGCTGTTCTGGGAAATTCCACCGTGGGGACGAAGTGAATTTAGCACCGGAAAAAAGGTAGAATTACAGTGCTCATCTTGTGTTTGCCAATGGTTACTATGGATGAGAAGTGCCCTTAGCCCTGGAAGGTCAACAATACGAGGTAGTCTCTTGTTGTGTGCAAAGGTTCCATCATGGCAAAGTGTGTGCGTTTAGTACTTAGGAACTTGGAACGGGGAGTGCTCACTCTGTGCTTGCCAAACTACCGCTGTGGAGGAGAGGTGGTTTCAGCCCTGTACATAGTGAGCAGCCGCACTTGGGGAAAATTCTATCATGGAGGCGTGGCGGGTTCAGTCATGGTGTTAAAGCTGCGTGCGGTGAACCTGTTCAGAAGAAAGTGGAAGTGATACAAGTTTTGACGAGCTTCAGGGATGAGAAGATCTATGTGCAGAAGTTGGAGCGACTATGTATTGCAACCTAAGCAGGCCATTGCATGAGGGCAATCAATGTTTCTTGGAGACGGGAACGTCATACCTATGGAGGAGGAAGAGTCCATGACTAGTCGGTTCAGATGGGTGAAGACTAGGGCACATCCCTGTGTGCTAGAAAGGAGTTAAAAGCGACCGATATCACTCTTGGAGGCTATCGAACAAATGAAGTGAAAAGAATTCCCCTTCTCTTATCTTCCCTTTTGCACTTGTCGCTACTTGCATCACCGTGATTCTTCACTGATGGTCAAGAGAAATTATCCTGCACTTACTCTCGCAGAGAGGATGAGCACCAACAAAGAGCTGCACGAGATGGTCGCAATATCCCATCATATTATAGTGTGTTAATCATTCGCGGGTATATTTTCTGCCGGGGTAGGGGACATGCACAGAGAATAAGACAAACTAAAACAGTTCGGTGCATAAACATCAGAATGGAAAGTACTTCCTCCGTCCGTATATAACGTATTTTAAATGTTCAATTTCAAATTTTGACTATATAATTTTTATAATATTCTATAATAGTTGCAAATCACAGTTATAATGTCACGACCCTGATCTTCAAAGTCGTGAGATATGCCCGCAATTGCCTAGGAGTTTCTCAATTACGGACGCAGAGCAATTATATCACCAACACGACGCAAAAACTTACAAATTTTATTACAGAACTGGAAAAATATGCTTAGCAGTAGTTAAGTTTACAGAAGACTGGGGCATTCGAGCCCAAAGTTTATATTAAACAAAAAGGACCTATTCCACAGGCGCCTCGAGCGCGGATAAGACTTAAAACTCATAAAACTCATATTCATCTCTGTCAAAGATTTCCTCGTCAAATGATTCATCTTCATTAACCTGTGCATTTGAGAGGGTTGGTGCAGTAATGAGTACGCGACGTACTCAGCAAGCCACATTGGGAATTTATGCTACTAGCTACATGCTCTTGGATTTCAAGAAGGGGTGTTCGGCTTAATGTCTGGTGGATGCATAACCCTAATCTCCGCCTTAGCGATTAAAATCTCTTTGTTAAAACATCTCAATTACAAAGCGTTGTATTTTAGCAACCCTGCTAGGTCAGCTTCAAGTTCAAAAGTCATTCTCAAGTTCTACTTGTGCCTTGTATCGAGAATCACCTCTAAACATAGCTTCATTAATCTGAAGCACGGCGTATTCGAATACCTTTTGTTTTAACTCTGCAGAGCGGCTCAGCTTTACCCACATGATACCCGTACCTCTTGATGTCACTGCAGTCATACACACGCCCATCGGTATGTCGATAGAGGTAGGTTAACAAGGCTTTTTATCTGCTCTATCTTTTGAAGTTTCTACCCAGGAACACTACGTCACTCGCTGTCGGCGTAAAGACGCCTCTAGCGGTGGTCTGGTTGGACCCCCTTTGGGATTCGGCCGGGGGCGCAGTAGGAGTTCTCTTGTGAGCCGGTTACAATTTTCGGAGAGGAGGATCTAATGCAGGAGACGCAAGGATTTATCCAGGTTCAGGTCACCTCGGAGGTGTAAAACCCTACGTCCTGCTTTTGTGTGTGTGTGTATTGGCGATTATCAGAGATTACAAAGCCCTTAACTGCTCCAAGGGAGTTCTTCTCCAAGAGATCTAACCCTAGAGTTCTTCAACCTCAGAAAAGATCAACCAACCAAGAGTCTAACCAAGAATTGTCCAACCCTTTGCATGGCCTCGGCTCTCCCCTTATATACCCGGGGGTTTACCACAGTGGCCGGAGGGTACTGCGTACCAGCACTGCTGAAGACGTGGGCACTACAGAGCTGCCCATGCCTTACACTTAATGCGCGGCGCGGACTTCCGTGCCGGACGTCTCCCCGCTGCGCCTTGGAACTGTGACTCTGACACCTTTATGCCCGGCGGGTCCCGCGAACGGAGACTTACCGGGCTTCTTCTGACAGAGTTGGTGAGACACCCGCTCCTGGGCCCCAAGCGTCAGCGACCAAACCCGCGCAACGGCGCGCGCGGCGACGCGTCCCAAGAGGCAAAAAGGTTGACAGCGACAGGGGCGTGCGGTGCGGCGCGCCCGGTTGGTCAACAGACATGTCAGTTGGGCCCACCTCTCGGCAGGGGCGATAGCCAAAGGGGCTTTCGCCTGAGCGGGTGAGGCCCAGCCTGACCGTCATCATGCCCTCACAGGGCTTAGGGTTTCTTGTCGGAATGACGGGTATTAAATGCCTCTGCTAGGGCTGAGGCTTGTTGGAGAAGCTAGCCGCTCGATAACGTGCCCAGAGGAGGGCCCCACGGGGGGACACGACGGACCCCGAGCACTTCGGTTCCGAGCAGCTCCTTCAACTGGGAGGGGCGCCAGCTGTCTCAGGCTGCCCCCGGGTGACCTCAAGCGCTCGGGGAGCACTTGTTGGAGGGCCGCTCGGGGCCCCTTACGGGGGGGAGCTCCAGGAGGAGTGCTCGGGGGGACATCCCGAACACTTCCCTGGGCCCCACACCTCCCGAGACGCCGGGCGCTCGGGTAAGGGACCCCGAGCGCTCCCTTGATTCCTGAGCCTTAAACTTTCGGGAGCCCAAGACCTTTTCTGGTTACTCGCGTGGATGCGATGCCCGAGGAAGGCCCCCGAGCACTTAGGCTTGACCGCCGGATTCACTTGACAGCCGGGGTGGGGCCTATGACCACACCGACCCGGCCGCCACGTGTCTCGCTCCGCGGCATCTGATTGGCCTCCGCCGGCGGTTCGGGGGACCCTGGGCCCCATCTCGCCGACACTCACTCTCCCGGGAGCCGACGGGCCAGTGTCAACTTTGCGATCTGGGAGTCGGATAAGTTCCAGTTATGATTTTCCAATAAATGGCCTATCACCTTATTCATTTTTATGCGCCTTCCAGAGAAGTGGAACGCAATCTAATCTGTAGTCGTTCAGCAGGTAGAGCAGATTTACTAGGCCAGACTTGACAAGTCGAATATGTGGATGAGCGGTTCTATGTTCACTACTAAGCACAAGGGTTTTAACCTTAACTGCCCCAAGTAAGGCAATCCACCCGATTACCCTTACTTCGCGGAAGGGGAATGGCTGCACAATCAATATATGAAGGGCCCCATCTTCTCTGTCCCCTACCGTCGGCAATTTCTCTTTAAAAACACATACACCGAGTTTTGAGCTAGGGTAACCAATATTCCTAAATATTGTCTAGCCTAGTCTCTAATGCCCGTGAAGGATACTGATATAACTTATTTTCATCCTAAGGTTATCAAGGTGAATATGGCCTACAAAAATTAACTGGGTTGTGGCGTGGTAGGTGATATCTACACATTCATGTCATTCAAAGATAACACATATAAAATTAACATGAGAAAATTAATAACTAGACTAGTAGCACAGTAAATAGCATGGCATGTGGGTTCAGCATGAACAAGAAGCGTGACTTGCCTACTGCACCGAGATCAATTGTATCGAAGTCTTCGGAAAGTCCCTCGCCTTCGGGATCCTTGCCCAATGTCGGATCGTCACTATCGCTTTCTATTTGCAAAAAGATCCAAACACACAAACATATATAAATCCGGGCTTGATGAATGCGAGCTGGGAGCAAAATGTAAATTAATTTGAAAATAATACTAAAAATAAGAAGTGGGGTGTGAGGTCAAAGTCAGAGTGTTGGAAAGATAATAGGAGGTATAGGGCGCGGGTTAGGGTTTTGGAGGGAGATCGGGATTTATGTGGGTTAAGAGGGTTTTGTGGGTTTCGGGTGTTAAAAAGTGAGAATTTAGATGAATGGAGTGGAAAATTGGAAACGTGTCGTCGAGACGATCGAAACGGTATATAATAGGGTTTTTAGGGTTTTGGGCCTGGCCCGCAAAATAATATTGGGCCCATTAGGGCCCTCGGGTTGGGCTAGATATGGGCTGAATATGGGTTAGGGTTGAACTTGGGCTTGAGTTTGGGTTTAGGCCCAACAGCAAAGAAAAATAAAAAGATAATAAAATCCTAAACTAATTGGGCTCAAATGTATTCGGGTATTGGGCTGCTAATGGGCTGGTATTGGGCTTCAGCCTGATAACAGATTAAAACAAAAAGAAAAAGAAAAGAAAAAGAAAAGGAGCTGGGCTGGCCTCCGGCCTGCTACGCTCGATGCTGGCCCGATAAGGGGAGCAGGCTGGCCTGCCACGGGGAGGAAGTGGCGGCCCAGAGGGGAAAAGGCCGTGGCCTATGGGAGGGGAGATCAGGGCGTCGGCAGGTGGAGAGGGGAAACAGAGGAGGGCGGTGGCCGCTGGCGACGAGCTCCAAATTCGTCGTCGGTGAGCTTCGCCGGAAGAAATTGATGGCTCGGGGAGGGATTATAGAGGATGGTGATTCCATTTTCGCGAAGAAAAGGAGATGGTGCTGTGGGGTAGAAGCTCGGCGGCGAGTGGATGGCTCGGTTCTCACCTCGTCGGAGTTGGAGCCGATGGTGGCGGATTGCCGGTGATCTGGAAGGAAGGGAAGATGGTGGGGGAACTCGGGAGGAAGCGGGGAGGTTCGGGTGAGCTCGGACGAGGAGAGGGAGAGAAAGGCGCGAGGGGAAGCTCGGGGAGGGTCGGCCGGCTTTTATAGCCGAGCGGGAGGGGGCGACGACGCAGAGGGTTAAGCGGCGGGCAGGGAGGAGGGAAGAAGGGGAGCGACACGTGGAAAGGGCGGCCTCGGGGGCGGAGTTTGCAGCAGGGGAGTGGGCCCGTTATTATCGGGGAAGGACGGTGAGCGGTGGCACGGGCAACGGCGACGGAACGGCGTCAGGAGGAAGAACGGGAGGTAAGGGATGAAGATGCTGGGCCGAATGGGCCGAGGAGCGAGTAGCAGGCTGTGTTGAGGAGAGAAGATTCGGCCCAAAAGAAATTTCGGAAATTTTGGAATTTGAAAACTTTGCAAATTTTGAGTATCGTTACATATAAGAAGGTGCTTTTAAATATAAATCTAGTTATATTAATTTTACGTCACATAATTTAAATATTATTATATTCACTGTTGGTCAAAGTTTAAATTTAGACAGATAAATATATCTTATATATCTGGACGGAAGAGTAACAAATGACAATTAATACACATTTCAGTAGGCCGAAAATATCCAATGATCAAATACATTTTAGAAAATATAAATGCTCCATCGCCTCTAGTTTCTCTCAGTTGGCCGAGCGGCCAAAAAAAAGGACGAGAAACCAGGCCCTATCTACCTATGATTTGACCAGCGATATATTTTCAATATATACCACCGGGTTTCTGCCCTTAGACCATCGTGGTCCGCACACAGCTTAGCTAGCCATGGAGCGGCCAAAGTGAACCATACACATCCTTCTTCGTGTACCTCCGATCCCATGACCATGGGACACCTGAAAGTACAAGAACATTTTAGGTTTTACAGCTGAAAGTAAACCAATCACTATGATAACAGCTAACCTTCTGGGCCGTAAAGCTGTGGAGGGAGTTGATATGGCACTGGAAATCTGACAATTTCTGCGGATGGATTCTTTTCTTCATCGCCTTTCCAGTAAAGTGTGACAAGCTCGGTCTTGATCTCCTTACCGAAGGCCAGGGTATCCTGGGTATACATGTAAGAAACGAAGGATGATGGCAGAGAAAGATTTGCAGAATGAGGAATGAATTGCTACTACCTGGTTTGAGCGCCTCTTCTCTGTGCATGAAAATTGTGATACAGACTGGAGAGTTTTGGGTAAGAACAATACACCTAACTGAAAAGAGGTCAAATGGCAAGACATAAGTCATGATTCAATGATGATCATCACAAGTTCACAACTAGTCCACTAGTAGTAAGCCGTTGTTGGTCTATAGATGAGCAGTGCTTCTCATTAGGAGTTATGTAATCTAGAATGTCCAGAAAATATTATAAAAGTGCAATGAGCATCAGAATTGTGTACCTCATATGACCGAATCATCAGCTGGCTATTGTTATTTTGCAGTGCGCCCCAAGCAGCTTTGCTTAAATTTGATGAGGTAAGCAGAAACCATCTGATTGGTGATAGACAAGGTTTTAGATAAGGAGATAGTTCATTTTATCCCGCTTTACTTTCAACAAAGTCCATATTAGACCCTGTATAATGCAGGTGTTTAGACAGGTGCCTTAGGAAAAAAAACTTAGTTTTTTTTGTGAGAGGTGCTTAGACAGGTGCTTAGAAAGAGCGACGGAAGCAAAGTTAAGCACCCGGTGCTAGGCTGGTGCTTAGAGTGACACAGGTGACAGGTACTTCAACCGGTGCCTAGTAAATAGTACTCCAAGAAGTACAAATAGTACTCCACACAATACAGCGCTGCATTGGAGACAACATGTGCTAGAGTAGGTGCTACACGAATATTAAAGCAACTTAAGCACCCATATGAAGCACTCTGCATTGTAAGTCACATATTTTTTTGGGACGCAACGCTACTCTCTCTCTTTAAACACTGAGCTATAAACACCCTGCATTGTCCATGGCCTTAGATCCTACACGACCGGTTATTTAACCCCCTCAACTTTGAAAATTGGTAGAAGTGACCCATGGGTGGTGGGTTTCAAAGCGTATTGCGGTGCTAGCACTTATGTGTCATCTCGGTCAATGTTAAGTTAGCCAATTAAAGTGGAAGCCACTAGATAGGAGAGAAGAGGTAGAGAGAAAAATAAATGATTTTTGCTTTTTTTTTCTCTATAACAGCCGAGTCAATTTGTGAGGTTACTTGCTGACATGGCTCATTATCTTGCTGACTCAGCGAATTTAGCTCAATCGAATGCCATGTAAGAAAAACCACTACCAATACCATTGTCGGATTTTTTTTTATAAATATTATTTTTAAAATCAAAAATTTGAGATCTATAGATCTGGTTTCAGAAATTGCAAAAATACCACCCTGTCGGCCGCTGGTGAGCCGACAGGGGGCTTATCATCCCACCGTTAGCCGATAGGTGGCTTGTCGTCCAACTGTTGACCAACAGCTGTACTCATCGTACTTATCGTCCGACCGTCGAATGACAAGTACCGACAGCTGTACCTATCGTCCGACCGTCGAATGACAAGTACCGACAGGTGTACCTATTGTCCGACCGTCGAATGACAAGTACCCTGTCGTCCAACTGTTGGACGACAGCCCTACTCCGCGCGGTTTCGGTGCGCTATCGGTTGTCTGTGGGACAACAGGGCCTGTCGGTCGATGGTGGGACAATAAGTCCCCTGTCGTCTCACCGCCGGCCGACAGGGTGGTACTTTTGCAATTTCTAAAATCGGACCTACAGATCTCGAATTCTTTGTTTTAAAAATAATATTTATAAAAAAAGTCCTACCATTGTCAGTGTGAAAATTGCACTTGTCGTTAAAAAAAAATCGCACTGGTTTTCAAGGTTGAGGGTGTCGAATAACCGGTTTTGAAGTAGATAACCCAATCTGGACTTTCATGAAAGAAAGGGGGGATAAAGTGGACTTTTTCCTTTGGATAATGATCATCCAGTTAAATATTATAGTTTAGTCATGGAATGGAAAGAACTTGCTATAAAAACTTACGCAATATTTTGACCATTGTAACGAGTAAAAGTTTTTATGTGAGGCATAGCACGGGTGATGAAAAAAAAACAAAATCAGAATATCAGTTTGCATCAGCGGTAGCAGCAGCAGCACTAGTCTATACCATTCTATAATATTTAAGTTGGTAATGGTGTCACACTTTTAATTATCTCTTTTATCCCTTTAACAATCCTCTAACAAACATATAACAAAGTGATAACAAACTAACACCAATCCATGTGTATTTTGATTACCCTTTTAACCCCTCTAACAACCCTCTAACAAACATGTAACAAAGTGATAACAAACTAACACCAATCCACGTGCATTCCGATAGAAGTCCACGTCTATCTCTTTTTTTCTCAGTAGTCTAACAAATCAAATCTTTATCTACAGCTAACTATTTTTTCTCAGCAACCAACCCCGTGCACCTCCCCATCCCGATCCTGCTCCTCGCCCCCCGTCGCGCGCGATGCCTCGGCCGGCCCCAACCGGACGCCGCCGTCACGCCCACGCCCCCGTCGAGCCTCCTCTCCAGTCGGACACCGCCGCCCCCGGCGCTGGCTCCGTCCCGCCGCCATGCCCCGCTCGGCCCAACCAAATCTGCGCCCTCCGCTGCCCTCGTCACTCCGCCAACCGGCCGACTCCCCTCCGTAGCCCCCAACCGGCCGCTGCCTCGCCTCCGTCGCCCACCAACCGGATCCGCCCCCTCCGCTCCCCCGTGGCGCCGTTGCCCATCCCCCAACACGCCGCCTCGGGTCCAGCCAGATGCCACCCCGCCGCTGGCCGTGTTGTCCCTGTCGCGCCACTCCTCCACTCCTCTGCTCCAATAGGACGCCGCCCCGCCGCTCGCCCTCTACTCCAGGTGGACGGTGCTGCCTTCTGCCCCAGTAGTACGCCGCTCGCCCTCTCCCGCTATCGGCCACGCTCGCTCCGGTCGACGCTGGCGGCGAAGATACCAGCAGGGTGTGGCGGTTCCGCTACTCCTACTGGAGCAGTAGCCAGAGCTACGTGATGACCAAGGGGTGGAGCCGCTTCGTCCGCGACAAGCGCCTCGCTGCCGGCGACACCATCTCTGTCACCTGCAGGGCTCAACTTGGAAAGGCCTACCAGACGGCCGAAGTCCTCTTCAAGGTGCTCTGCGCCGTCAACAAGAACGAGAAGGTTGAACAAGTTAACCCGGAGGTTCGTGCTCCATTCTCTATACCCTAATTATCATCTTCTTTCTCACCTGATATCTAGGTTCCCTCTAATGCAATGAGTTTCTCTGAATTTCCGCTGCGCAAATTATTCGCCTGCACAGGGATTTGCAAGAGAAGAAAGACATCTACGCGCCATTCAATATCCTCCCTCTCGATGCCGCAAGTGCATCCCAGTCCATCATGCAGCTGGAGGAGGTATGTACGATTCAGAGTAATGGAACCTGTTTCTCCAAAAAGAGCAATGGCATCATGTACTGGTTCAATGAAAGAAACTAATGTGGTTGAAAGATCATCTAGGCCCCTAATTGGTTTTGATGGTTAATGGCAACTCAAACTAGAATCTAATGTTTACAATGAGTGTAAGCAGGTTTAAGAGGTTCTAGGAAGAAGGGTCATCAATGAAAAGATGACCACCCAAAAAGTACAAAGGTGGTTTCCAGGACAAGGGAATGGCTGTGCTAGGCAGCTGTGTCACAACTGTGAGGAAGCCGATGCTGTGCAAGGAGTTGCAAGTAAGGTGATGGTGGCTTGATGCGTCAAGAGCCGTGAATACAGTTGGTGGCAACTAAAGTCTAGATTTGCTAGTTTCTTTGAGTCCATAGGAAACACTCGTACTATCAAGAGGGATGAAGTAGTAATGTTTCGTGGATGTTCTTTTGCTCAATGCTCAGGGTGTTGGACAGTGGCACTGATGCTTTGAGGTCAGTGGCCCTGTGTTAATAGTTTTGTACAAGTGTGAGATTGCCTTGTGTTAGCACTCTGCAGTGTTAGCAGTAGAAAACCCTAGAGGTTAGAGTCACCGGTGTGACGCAGCTATGTCACACCGGTGACTCTAGCGCTCTATGACTAAGGTACATCTCTGTACCAGGGGAGAGCTTGTAAATGCTAAGGGAACTGACGGTGACATGGCACCCGGGTATCAT
>JAGXJF010004359.1:0-94237 GCA_019208055.1 Stipa capillata
TTGAAAGGGATCTCAGGAGTCGACTAGAGGGGGGGTGAATAGGTCGGCTCTAGATATTATAATGTCTAATGGGTTTCTCTTCTGGAGATAGGTCAATCCTAGAGAAAATATATGCAACTGATGCAGGTAACTGAGACTCAGCAAGATATATCAGATAAACACCAGACACTCAGGTAGCAAACTTAGTTGACGTAGAACAAGTTATATTCAGAGCTAACTGAGTCTCAGGTGTGAGAGTCAGGTGAGTGCATCAAATGACGTGAACAGGAAAGGTACTAGTTTTAGCAAGAGCTAACTGAGTCTCAGGTGAGGAAACTCAGTTAGTGTGCAACAGATAAATGTGCTCTAGTGATCTAAGCATGCATAGATAACAGAATAAATAAGAGCAGATCACAAGACAGATAGTAAAGCACACAATGGTTTGTTTTACCGAAGTTCCTACTTCTTGCGAAGCAGTACGTCTCCGTTGAGGAAGGTGTTCTCACAGCCGGCACCAAATCGTGCTCTTTCCTCGAGTACCTTTCTTGTGTGGAATCCTTTTGATCTTGCTGCTGCAAGACAGGCAGACCCGAATCGCCTTCACAGACTCTTGGTGGCAGCCACACAAGACTTGGCTTGCTCACCAACTCCAAGAGCACTCCCACTCTTGGAGGAACCAGTACCTCGAATGCTACACCTGAAGGACTAAGAAACTCTCTCTCACGATGGATGCACGCAGGCAACACTCACTTGGAGACCTAGAGCTCTTTCTTTCTCAACGGGTTGCTTTCGGGTTAGAGGCAAAGGTTAGGTAAAGGTTCAAGGTTGAAAACCTCCCCAGGTTCCCTATTTATAGGGTCCCTGGCAGCTAGCCGTTACACTCATGCCACGTCAGATAAAGAGCCACCAGACCTAACCTGTCTGAGACTCAGCTAACATGCACCTCTGGTAACCTACTAGCCGCGGCTGAGCTACCCACCTGAGTCTCAGATGCCAAACTCAGGTGGACTCGGTTGCCTCAGGCAGCACCTGAGCACAACTCTGGCCGGCTCACTACAAGCCTACAACTGACCAGAGAGCAATGGCCTCGCCACAGTCCCTGACCAGCTCGCTTAGACCCTTGGCACTGGTTCCAAGCTTCTTCACCGAAGATGACTGCCCTTGTAGATGCACAGCGAACCCTTGGTCCTGATCCACCAGCTTCCTAGCTCCTCCAGGACTTATCCAGCTTGCATTCACAGCCCTTGAACTCCATCAAGCAACCATCACCTCGCTTGCCCTCGAGCACAGCCTCGGCTTCTTCGCAACTGTGCCTCAGGAGCCTAGCTCAGCTGGTCCTTCTGACCTTCCCAGTTCCTTGCTCTTTTTAGGACTCATCATCAACAGTTGTCTCACTTCAGCTTTCACCTGTCCATCTAATTCCTGTTCACACTCATTGCAAGTATTAGACACAGGTGAGGATTACCAATAACCATCAAAACCAAACTCTGGGGCAATATAGCCATCCTCCCAAGCTCCATGGGAGTGGATGCACTTTCACCGGTAGAACGCCCACACCCTGCCTGGTCGGCACAGCATCTCAGCCAGCGGGTCACTCAACCGATTCCTGCCCAACCTAGTAACAACCGGTACAACCGTAACCCTTCACGGCATACCCAAAACGTTTCATATCATACACGCATTGCGTAAGGGCAGCCGGGAATTAACAACTCGGACATCACAACAAAGCCCTACATATATGATATTACTAGTAACTATCCACGATGGGACCACCTATTACATCATTCGGCCATAACCGAAAACATATCCGAGTACGGAGAAATTAAACGACAGCGGAAACAAGGTAAATGAGTCCCACAGCGGTACAGTGACCGCTGACCCAAAAGCTACAATCTATCCCATGAGTCGAACGCAACCGAGGAAACGCAATTTCAGGCATCATCAAAATAGTCTCCAACCACCGGCTCACCTGCAAGCTCCAGGGATAACCTGGGTGAGTACGAACATACTCGCAAGACTTAATCGTGCTTGATTAAATGTCCTACTCATACTAGTACAACACAATTAAACATGAATGCTTCTCAGAGTAACAATATACAAAGTAAGAATATAACATTAACAAGATGAAGTGGAGACAAGCTAAGTAACAATTTAATTCAGGGTGAAACATATCATAAGCAAACCACCACGATATCCAATCGACACTTTCAAACCACTAGGGCAACCCATGAATCCAATCCAAGACAAACCATAAAACATTATCCAGTTCAATCCAAATCCTGAACACAATCCAACACAACATCCAACTCACCCTCGAATCCAATTAACCGCGTCCAATCAAATAAGATAGCTCATGATTCAAATCCAATCGATCCAAACAGGAAAGGAGCACGATGAAGTCAACCTCAGGTTGGTATTACGACGAACACCAACTTTATTCATCGTGCCCGATGAAGTCAACCTCAGGTTGGCAATCGCAAAATACCAACTTTATTCATCGTGAATCTTCCCTCGACTCTCCGGTAACACGGTGAAGTCACCTCAGGTTGGTATTACGACGAAACACCAACTTTATTCATCGTGCCCGATGAAGTCAACCTCAGGTTGGCAATCACGAAATACCAACTTTATTCACCGTGCACCCTCTCGACTCTCACATCTCACTCGAAACAAGTTCAGATAATTAGTGCACCGGGTTAATTTCAATCATGTCTAGACATAACTCACCGCATACCCTAGTCATGCTAGTTTAACCGAATACGACCACAATTTCTAAGCAACAATCCACACATCAACATATAGATAAGTAAAACAGGCATTGAACAAATAAAAGATGCAACAAGCTCTGCTTGCCTTGGTCGTAGTATTCCTGATCTTGCTCCGAGGTGTAAGCCAAGTGGTCTTCCTCTTCAGATTCTTTTATAAGCAATACGAAGAACCGGAAAAGAAACGATAAAAGAAGACCATAAGACTCAGCATGTATGCATGATGAATGGACAATGCTAGATGTGGGTGTCTACGGTGGTGTGCGGAGATGCATAACTCTAGGTCGACTGACACGGTCCAACTGTTAGGTTTACTCGACGTGTCGTTATCCTACCATGCATGCATGGGATACGATATGCATGAAGGAGAAAGGTCTTAACTCTATAATTAGGGTTAGGGCTCAGGTGATCGATTTGTTGTTGTGGGTGAGAACATGGAGTCGCGATTAATATGGATGCATTAGATTGTTGAGATAGGTAATTAAGATGGATGTGTAACACGATAGCACGATTATATACCAGTACTTAGATGAGTTATGACGTTAGTCATTTTAATCTTTACTGTTAAGCTAGAATCTCTAGTATTACTACTTAGTAGTAAGCCCAGTGCAATTTGGTCATTTCTGAAATCTCTAAATACAGCATCATACAGTAATGGCATTATGAGAGCCTACAAGTACAAGGAGGATCTTAGGGGAAATAATCATTTTACTCGGAAGGTGCATGCATTTCCTACGAAGCTTCAAGTCTAATTAGATTTTTGCATTTCCTGTCTTTTTCTTAGTAAAGAAGTAGTATGTCAATTATCCGCACACCCAACTGAAATTGATTTATGGAAGATGACAGGTGTACGCGGTAATTAAATGACAGTGGGGATCAGACAACTAGATTAAACATTAACGTTTAGAGACAACATATGCAACTAAGGTATCAGCTAGAGTACACTTGTATTTTCACATGGTTTACCTATTGAGGTGGTCAGCTGAGCTAGGCACCATTTAACCTGGCACTAATATCTTACATAGATCGAGTAATCATCACAGGCACCATGATTTTGCTAAATCGGATTTCAATTGAGTACGTATACAAAAGAGGCATCAGTGTGCTACCTACACCGTTCAATTAAGGGACTTTAACTAATATACTTTGATTAATAGTTTGGTTATGTCTGAACCTGAAGTAGGTTTAGTTGGAGGAGCGAATCCAGTAAGAATCAATTGATGAATTTCACTGGTATTTCATATAGTTAGTGCATTGAGTTGGCTTTTCCGAGGTCTAAATAGGGATTATGACATATGGATATCGGCTAGGACCCTAGATTGTTTAATCATCCGAACACAAGGACTTGTCAGCTTATGGATTGGTCTATTCATTGGAGTCTTACATGCAAATCGAATCCATCGGCTCGCAGCCCAGCTAATCAGGTTGAGCCATTTGCCAGTCAATCCTTAGGACAATTAAACATAGTTCGGCGACTAATTGAGGGCACCATTCGAAACAACCTAACTCACAAGCTGAGTACCATTAACTTCTCAATTACATTGGAAAGATTATCATTTATCCTAACTACTCGTAGCTACCAGTGGTGCCCACGTTAATTAGGTTGCCTTGAGCTATCAGTAGCTTCATCTATTTTAGCAGCCGGCCATCTCAACAATTGGTTATTTGCACTAGTAAAATACTAATTAACGGCGTTAAGCATCAACTAACTACAACATTATGAGTTGAACCTTTACAGCATATACACATGTTTAAGATTCTCCTTTAATTAGCTCACTAACTGGAAAACACCTTAACTAACATGGATTACACCTTAACTAACATGGATTACCTAATCGGATCAACATTTAACACAACCAGTGCATTTAACACAACCAGTGCACTGATGAAGCTCGAATTCAACAACAGAGAAATGGGGGAAAGGGGAAATGGCGCTTGGCTTGCTGAAAATCTCACCCGAGGATAGGCGGCAGTGGTTGGGGATGCTGGCGAGTTGAGGACAGTGGCTTTAGCTCACCGGTGGCGGAGATGGTGCAGTGCGACGTCGTCGCTCGGCTTGTGTCGGAGATGCCGACGAGCAGATGGTGAAGGGAGCAACCACCAGTGCGGGAGAGGACCTGGGCGAGCTGAGCGTGTAGTAGTCCGACGGGGCTTGTGCTGTTGCTCGGTGAAGACGTTGGAGGCGGAGGCCTGGGCGCCAGCAGCAGCGGCGTTGGAGACCTCCGGTGGTCGGCTTCCTGAGCTCGAGGGCGAGCGGCAATGGGCAGCTGGGCTGGACGGGGTGCCGAGAGCGGCGGCGGAGGAAGGGAAGGGGCCGGCGGGGAGCTTGGAGCAGAGGGGAGCCGGACCTTGGGAGGCCGGCGGGGAGCTAGGGCCTTGGGACGCCGGCGGCGAGCTGGTGCTTGGCGGGGCTCCAAGGGCGGCTGCTGGAGGAGGCGGAGAAGGGGGGCGACGACCGGGGCAAGGGGCGGTCGCTGGCGGCGCACCCGGGGAGCGGCGGCAGAGGTGGCGCGGATGGGGGAGCTGGGAAGCGGGGCGAGGCGGCAGCGGCGCAAGGGGAGCCGGAGCTCTAGGGGGCGGCGCTGGAGCAAGGAGAGGCGAGAGAGGAGGCGTTGGTGCGGGAGGAGGTGACCTAACCCGAAGGCAAGGGCGGCGGCGGAGCTCTGGAGAAGCTCGGCAGGGGCCTTGGGAAAAATCAAGTGAGGAGGATGGGCTTTGGAGAACCCGGTGGAGAAGAAAAGCAAATGGGATAAAGGGGGAGGCGACTGGAGCAAGGGAGAAAGCGTGCGGCAGTGGAGAAAAAGGGCAGGGGGCTTGCGACGCGGAGGAAAAATGGGAGGGGCTCAGCGGCGCAGCAGAGGAAGAAAATGGGGGGAGAGAGAGAGAGCTGCCTGCTATACTACGTGGAGAAGAAGAAGAACTCCGGGTGAGCATGTGCGCCAGGTGGAAAATAGAGGCTGTCAACGGGTAGAAAAGAGAAAAGGAAAGAGGGATCTGCTGGTGGAACCCACGTGGCATAAAAAGGTGAGATATTTCTAGGTATTTCTAGGTATTTTGGTGGTATTTCTGTGCTGTTTTGGAAGTAGGTTTAAAATAAACTTGAATTCAAGAGTCGATTTGAATCTTCACAGGACTTGCTCATCTTAGTTATGATTTCCCAAAATTTTATTTGGGCGAAACTTTTATGGTTCAAGGTTGCTTCGACATAGTTGCAATTTAGCTCAAATTTGGCGTTTCAACTAGAAGTACTTTACAAAGATTCCAAAATTTTCGTTGGAGTTGGGTTCAGAGTTTTGCTCAAGGTGACTTCCACGTCGTATTTTAAATTGTTAACCAGTACATATTTAAGTTTTTAATCTAAGTCATCTTTGGAACTGTCTATATGCATGCATGTAAAAGAAAAACTCCGAATTAGCCACAGCGATCTTTACTGATCTCGTGCTTTAAGGTTTAGGGTCATTACATAGGTACCCATTGCCAACTTGACTCATGGACTACTTTTCCCCTTTTACCCCTCTTCTTTCAACCCCCAAGAGCACCGATGATCTTTTGTCATAGGGCTCTTACATAACCCCCATGGGAATGTAAAAATCATCCCATAAATGAGAAACTTGAGGGGAAAGGCCTAGAGCTCCAAGTCTCAACGGGGAGCTCTAGGTGCAACCTCGGGAAGTCCACGACAGCCGGAGTTGCTAGTTGAGTCACATACGAGGCTCCCCTCCTGACATAGGACTAGACCGTGCTCCACGAGGCGGCTGAACCTATTGAAAAAAATTAAAGTGTCCCATTTTGTCGGGTGTACGACGACCTTCTCATAAGGTCATCATACACGGACCGATATTATCGCACCCTAACCATCATGCCACCAACATCCCCTCTCTAGTGTCATTTCTAAAACAACAACAGTGGCACCATTAACGTGAGAAGTTATGGCCCCGCCTAATCAAAACCCTCTCGAAACCGAGGCATCACTCAGTGTGAGGGACCCGGTATTTTAATTCGACTCCATGAATTCACAACCAGTGAAGACGGTGACCATAGCCGCTACCTGCGACGGTCTATGGCCCACCCCCGCCCCGTGCGACATGCATACGACATAGTGCGTATGACTCACCACGGCCTGATTGAGGACTCACCTTTCCAAAAACATATGCTTCTCACGTATGACTCACTTTGGCAAAGGACCATACATTCACTTTGTATTTCAATTGAATCGAAGAAAAATATCAAGTACCTCCATATGCATCCAACCACGCTCCCCATTTTAACATTCACGCATGACAGACGGGAGGTGGGTGCATATGTTGGACAGCAAGAATATCATCACACAAATCACTACAATATGATAATAAGTCTAGCTGTCCACTTAGTGAACTATGAGAGATACATCGTTTGGTGATAACCGGAAACATAGTCAAATCAGAAATAGCAATACAACAGCGGATAAAAGTAAAGAATTCCCACAGCGGAGCATCAACCGCTGTCCAAAAGCCAAAAGAGATCCCACGAGTCGAACGCCAACCAAAGAAACCAAGAGGCTAGGCATCTTCGAAGTAATCCGCGACCACTGGCTCACTTGCAAAATCTAGGAATATCCTAGGTGAGTACAAAGGTACTCGCAAGACTTAACCGTGCTTGATTGAATGTCCTACACATGCTTTACTATGGCAGCAATTAAACATGATACATCCCAAGTTAACAAGATACAAAATACACGACATTG
The DNA here is from genome assembly GCA_019208055.1 of Stipa capillata. Taxonomy (NCBI): domain Eukaryota; kingdom Viridiplantae; phylum Streptophyta; class Magnoliopsida; order Poales; family Poaceae; genus Stipa; species Stipa capillata. The sequence goes on from JAGXJF010004359.1 coordinate 7,468, forward strand.
CATTGACGGTATGAAAGAAAGCAGTGGAAGTAACTTGCAGTCCAGATTTCAAATAAATCAAGGAACAAGTGTAACAACATTCATCTTGTCAATTCCAATTCACTTGGGGCAGCCCACACCCCACTTTAATCATTGATCCATCACAACAAAGTTTCCCTTCAATCTCTCGGATCGTTACCGGCAATACGACCACCCTGGGTATAGCGATTGCATTTCTCTTGGAGTTTGCAAGGCTCCAAGCGATATCGAGACTTATCTCAACTATACCCCAGCGTCGATTCTGATAACGCCCACACGGTGATAAGAGAGTATCACGATGAAGTTACCTTAGGTTGGTATAGCGACAAAAACACTTCTAACACCGGGGGTTGCATTCATGGCATCAATATATGCCAACCGTATTCATCGTGCACACCCTCGGCTCTCATATCTCAACTTTAGCAAGTTCAATTGATAGGGAAATAAGTTAAGTTTTAGCCATAGCTGGTCATAACACACGATACCTCCTAAACATGCTAGTTTTGCTCAATTCCAATCGCACCATTTAAGCAAACATTCCACCCACAAACACACATATAGGCAAGCATATAAACAACAATAAGAATGTGCAACAAGCTCTGCTTGCCTTGATCACAATGCTCTGGGTCTTGAGTAGAATCGAAAGCTTGATGGTCTTCTTCTCCTTCGGGCTCTATTGCGAGCAACATGAAATACCGGAAACGAAACGATGAAAGAAAAAGAATAATGAGTCCCAGCATGAAGCATGATGAGCAATGCTAGGTATGAATTTCTAAAGTGACTTATGGGTGTTAAGAACCCATTGCAACAAGAATTTCTCAATTTGAGCTTGTAGAAATTAAATGGTTGCCCTAACAATGCATGCATGTCGGTTTTTGTTCAATTTCAAGTTAAGGTTGAAAATTGCTATTCACGGAGAAGGGTCATATTCTAAGGTGTTTTATATTAGGAAGGTACTTCGAGATACAAACCAATGCAGTTGGACTTTGCAATTTGGATCTACAGGGGTTTAGTTATAATTGTTTGGAAATTAGGGCACGAGAGGGAACATTATCGCACAATTGAAATTGGTCAAAATTTTATTTACAAATTTTGAAATTGTGTTTGAACCAAGTTGTAGAGAATTTCACAAGGATTCCATATATATATATAATTTGCTAAATTTGGAGCTACGAGCATGAAGTTATCGCATTTTCAAAATCACGTTTTGGTATAAAACCCTAGAAGTCAATTTTTGGCATTATTTCCTGCGAAAATAATAAAAACAATCGCTATGTGCACCCAGATTTCTACCCTAACCCTAGACTTGGGCCCAACTGGCAGCCAATGGGAGCTCGGGGAAAGTGGCGAAGGTAGCAGCAGCTCACCCTGGAAGCGACGTGTGGGTGCGGGATGCTGCGGAGGACGGGGTGGAGCTCCCGGTGGCAGACGGCGGCGGCGAGCTTTGGGCTTCGTCGGCGGAGATCTTCCGGGCAAGGATCTGAGAAATGGAGGAGAGGAGGAGGTGAGGGAGGAAGAGGGAAAGCTCGGGAAGGGAGAGGAGAGGCCAGAGCTCACCGGATGGGAAGGCAGAGCTCGCCGGAGCTTCGGCCGAAGGCGAAGAAGAAGGCGGCGATGCGGAGGAAATCGGGCACGGGAAGGGAGAGGGGCTAGGGTTGCTCGGGGGGAAGAAAAAGGAGAGCAGGCGGCTCGGCTGGCTTAAATAGGGCGGTCGGAGGGCTCACCGCAGTGGCAGCCACCGCCCACCGTCGCCAACCGGCGATAGCGATGTGGGGAGCGGGACCTGACATGTGGGTCGGCCGGGTGCGGTTTGCCCGGGAAATAACCCGAAAACTGCTCGGAAGCATGGCATCCCGGAGGTCCCACCCGGAGGTTCCGGACTGAACCTCCGACAGCAGCGGAGCCATCACCCAACCTCTCTGGACAACCCGGGAAAAAAGCCCGGAATCCCCCCGAAATTCCGGACATCCCGGAGGCTCATTCCGGAGGTTCCGGACCGAACCTCCGGTAGGAACAGAACCGTAACCCGATCTCTCTGGACAACTCCGGAAAATAGCCCGGAAACATCCCGGAATTCTGGACATCCCGGAGGTCCATCCCAGAGGTTCCGGACCGAACCTCCGGACTGTGCAAACCAGAGACAGACCACGTACAAAAATTATTTGGGCTAGAAGCATCATAATATTTTTGGGTGAAAAGGTGGATAAAAGGCATGTGGATGGTGACCTAGTTAAAGGGTCACTGATTCTTTTCACCAGCTATTTTCGGTATTTATTGTGGTTATTCCAATAAGTTGATTGGTGTTTGTCGAAACTAGACAAAAGGATGAGATATGCACGTATTCTATAAAACCTCTTTTCTTCACAATTGAGTTTATACAAGAGTTTATGCAGGAAGGATGACATGCATGCTGGATGAAATGCATGACTTAATTCACAAGATAGAAATGGGTCTTACACTCAGCCGAAGCAAATGCATAATGACTCGAGTTCCAAGAAGAAAGGTGGCACCTCAAAAACGACCGAGGATGGCCACCTCGATGTCGGACATATCAAGTATGTGGAATGAATCATCCGAACCAACCCCCTCGTCACCGCACTAGATGTCATACTGGAAGGCGAAGAACTCCTCGAAGGCATCCCTCTCGGAACTCGCCTCAACATCTCAAGGACACCCGATGATACCTCAAGGAGGCTTTACAAACTTATCACCAACTTGAGCATGCTTGTGAACTCAGAGCTCCTCGACTTCGGTGCCCTTTAAGCGTTGCTTGAAGTTCTTCAATTGAACGTCATAGAGACTTCTGCCACCTCGCTCCTCTAGAGCCAAGTTGTGATTCTGCTAGCCCCACAATCCCACACAGTGCCGCGAGAATCTGAGTTCACCCATGGAAGAGCGTCGTTCCTCGACACAACCTACTTTTCACACTTACCACCCATGGCAGACACGGCAATCACAAGCGGAGCACAGTGATTCAACCCTTTCTGGGGGCCTGCCTACGCCGAAGCACCCCAAGGCATGGCACCACCGACAATGAGGCCACCACTTCCTGATGTCCCAAGACAAGAAGAAGTCCGCTGCCTAGAGATTGCATCGTGAGACGCCCAAGACAACCCAAGCGGGAGCTCCCTCCAAGGAAGTCGCGCTTAAATGCACACAACAAAGGCCACAAGCGAAGCATTACCAGCCCCCACCAAGTCAGGGACAACCCCAAGTAAACCAAACGCTAAGTCACCACGAGCAAACACACACCTACCAAGAAGAGATGGCAGAATCTAAGATAGTCGTGGCTGTAAGAGGCACCAGCACGACCACTCCCGCTCATCAAGGAGGTCCCGAGACCATTCCCGACCTCTTGCTCCAAAGAAGGAAGCGACACCTAGAGCAAACGGCAATGGCACCGGGAGGATAGAGGGCACGAGCAAATTTGCTACCGTCTATCAAGAGAGATCCAAGAAGTCGTCTTCTCCTAAGAATTCAAGCCACACACGCTAAAGCAATATAGCAGGGACTTCAACCCTCTGCAAGTCTTGGAGGTACATTCCATGGCCATTCGCGCTAACAGGGATGGCCCAAACTTGGTTTTTCAACCAAAGGAAAAACTCTATCGAATCATGGGAATGCCTCCAAGAAGTCTTCATCACAAATTTCCAAGGAAACTTCATGCAACCCTCTTGTCAAATGAGCTCTTTACCCTCAAGCAAAAAGGAAGGGGAGTCCCTATAGAGTTTCTTCAAGCACTTCTCTAAGGTTCGTAGTCAAATCGCCAATGCCCCAAGCAAAATGGTGATCGATGCTTGCATGCAAGGATTGCTTCCTAGAGAGGTAAACCAGGCCCTCAGTCGAAACCCTCCAGGACCACCGAGAATTTGTACCGCGAGCTACAAGAATACGCGCGAGGTGAAGACAAAGAAAATGCTATGCTCGAGCCATCGTCGCACGACACTCCCTCAGACAGAAAAAGCAGAAGATCTTCCAATCAAAACTCCAAAAACAAGAAGCGCCTGTACTCCTAGGAGTGGAAGATTAAGGCGTGCCCAAAAGACGACTACCCTCTTCGTTGCATCGACCAGTTGATCGATCCACGGCAGGTTGCAGAATACTGAGCTTCTTGGACACATACTTTGGATATCACCAAATCCACATGGCTAAGGAAGATGAAGAGAAAACAAGCTTCATTACCCCCATCGACACTTTCTGCTACTTACAGATGCCTTTCAGCTTGAGGAACGTCGGAGCCACTTTCCAGCGACTTGTGAGCCTAATCCTCAAAAGCCACCTTGGAAGGAGTGCAGAAGTGTACGTGGACAACACTGTCATCAAAAGCCACCTCTCAAGTATACATCTCGAGGACATTCAAGAAACATTCACGAATCTCGGGAAGTACGGGGTGAAACTCAACCCGGAAAAGTGCACTTTCAAAGTTTGTGGAGGAAAGCTCATGTGTTTCTTGGTGTCGCAGAGAGGAATCTGAGCCAACACTGCAAATATATGTGCCATCCTCGACATGGAGCCTCCACAGTCCATCAAGGATGTGCAGTGCCTCGCCAGAAGGACGGCCACACTCGAAAGATTCGTCTCCCGCTCAGAGGAGAAAGGACTTAACTTCATCAAAGCCCTTCGTAGCCTAGATGACTTCAAATGGGTGACTAAAGCACAAGCCTCTTTCGAAGAACTCAAGGCATACTTGAGTAGCCCTCCACTGCTCACTAGCCCGAATTCCGAAGAGCCCCTACTACTCTATCTCGTTGGCACGCCAACAGTAGTCAACACAGCTTTGGTGAAGGAAGAGGATGGTGTCTAGCATCCTATCTACTACGTGAGTGAAGTCTTGGCTGGAGCAAAGGGGAGGTAAACTCAAAATTAAGAAGATCACCTATGCCATCCTCATGGCCTCGAGGAAACTGTGTTACTACTTCATGGGCCACGCCATCATGGTCCCGTCAAAATTCCCCCTTAACGAGGTTTTTAGTAATAAAGAAACCACTAGAAGGATCGCTAAGTAGGCCACTGAGATGGCATCGTTCTCCATCACACTCACTAGTTGGACAATCATTTTTGGAGCACGTTATTTACAATATTTAAACCTGAGAATCCCATGAAAGGCTAGGTAAAATGATATTTTCATACAAATTATCATCTATATTAACCTATTTCCACAAGTTTTGGTGCATCAATTTGTTTTGCAGAAAATAAGGAATCTCCCAAAATACCAAAAATACTATAAAGACGAAATATCATCGTCCAAACAAGTTTTCTGGACTATTGAACGCCACCCAAAACCTAGCCAAGAAGCGCCATCGTCTCATCACCAGACGCCAGAAGAGGGAAGGCGCCAACAACCATTCAGGGTAGGTCGTCCGGCCCTGCCCCCTAGGGTGGCTGACCCTGGCCCTCAAGTCGGCCGGCCTACCAAATTTTCCTGGGGAGATTACTTGTTCGCCCGGGAGACTTCGTGCGCACCAAGATGCCTCACGGGAGAGTCAATCGTGCCTCAAACCTTTGCACCACCCGAGGACCAAGCACAGCCATTGATTGAGGATCAGCCAGCCCTAACCATGTTGGCCGGCTTAACCGACTTAACTAGGTCGGCTGGCCTTGCCATGTGGAGGAAGATCAGCTGACCGCCTAGGTCGGCTGGCCTGTAAAAACTTCTACTCTCGTCCTCATTTCAACGCCAGCACTTCATTCCATTCTTCACTTCAAGGTGCCACCTTAGTTGTAGCTCTAGGTAGATTAGTGTAGGCGATAACAGAGTCACAAAGTAGCTAGGAGGAAGAGTCGGTCTGTGAGCCAAAGTTCCAAGGAATTCCCTCTGGAAACTCGGTATGTATCCGGTTCCGTGCATCCTTCATACCTTGTATGAATATTTCAATATCAATATAGTAAGCATTTGATTATCTTTGTTTGTCAAGTTACATTTCTGCATCTTTTCTCTTTGTTGGACTAGTTGTTAAAGTCAGGAGTTGGAAGTAGGGTAAGCCTTTACTCTTTGGTAGGTTTGCTGACAGATTAGTTGGTTTTAAACTAGTAGAACAAAAAAGTGTAGTCTAGGGGTTAGCTTACTGCCACTTGGAGTTCAGTTAGCAGAGGGGAAAACCTATGAAACGGCTCCCCCTTTACCTAGAATCTACCACTACAGCAATCATGTTGAGACAATAGCTTTAGGTGTAGCCAAGCTTTATGCTCACTTTAGTCGAGGCCGACTATAGCGGGAACATCCTGAGAGTTTTTCGAGTCTCACATCCAGCTACATCTCTAATTGTTAGGGTTAGTCGGTGACAACGCCTAACCTTGATATTGGTATTCCGGAGCGATTTAATCTTGACCTAATAACTGCCTTGATAGTTAAAATATTGAAAACCACTATTACAAGGAATTATCTCTTACCTACCTGTTAGTAGACTCCGGTTAGCTGCATACTCTCTCAGACGTTAGTTGTATACATTGGTAACCTATCTACCCTTATGGTCATTTATCCTTATCTATCTCTTCAAGAAATGTCCGTTCTAAGTGATGGTGAATTGGATTCATACGATATATTGATAGTCAGATATCTCTGCTCAAACCTATTTGCTTCTCGTGGATTTGTTAAACCTTGGAATATTCCAAGGTGAAATGCTACAACACTTTTTCATGCGCTCGCATATATAATTATCTATAGGTCATAAGAATAGCCAACAATCATTAAGTCGCAAGTGTTGGTAGACTTCGTGGCAAAATGGTAGACTCCAAGTCTACCCCACGACGAGACACCCAAAGAAGCGACAACGCCTGACCATCACAAGATCATGCGCTTCGACGGCTCAAAACATCTAAACGGAGCCGAAGCTAGGGGAAGCCCAGAAGGAAAGACACTGGAGTACGCCACCCACATCGCCTTCAACGCCACCAATAACATGGCGAAATACATAGCTCTCTTGCTAGGGCTCCGCCTAGCAAAACCCACGGGTGTCTGCCGCCTGCTCATCCAAGGGGACTCCCAGTTGGTGGTGAACCATATGGATAAATCTTACCAATGCTTGGATGATAAGATGAGGAAGAACATGGAGGCAACGCAGAAGATGGAGCGTTACTTCATCGGGTTAGAGGTGCGTCGCATACCGCGAGGAGACAACCACCAAGCAGATAGGCTAGCCAGGGCTGATGGTTCCCCCTCCCATCTAGAATCTTCCTCCAGGTCATCCACTCCCCGTCGATCGAAGAAGACAACGCTACCAAAGAAACTCCAATACAAGTCCTCATTATCTCCAATGAGACTTCATCTTGGATGGCTCCCACCATCCAAGCCATTAAAGGAGAGATCATCGATGAGAACATTTTGCAAGCCAAAACATTGCTCACAAAAGCAAAAATATACGTCCTTCTCAATGATGTCCTCTATAGGAAAGGAGTGACAGCCTTGCTGAAGTGTCATAAAAGAGGATGGCGCTAACCTCTTGCTCAAATCACGCCGGGATTTACGGAAACAACTTGGCACCATGATCCACCACGACAAAAGCATTGAGGCAAGGCTTCTATTGCCCAACCATGGTCCAAGACGCCATCAGCATACTCCAGAATTGTGAGGTATGCCAAAAATGGCAAAATCCATCCACGTGCTAGTCGCAATACTTAAAAACATTTCAATCACTTGGCCATTTGCCCGATGGTGAATGGATCTCGTGGGACCATTTCCACCGACCAAGGGGGCTACCGATATGTGGTGGTTGCAATCGACTACTTCACCAAATAGGTCAAAATTGAGCTGCTCACATCCATCACCTCTCAAACAGTGCAAAAATTCTTCTAGAAAAATATCATCTGCCGCTTCGGAGTCCCACACGAGTTAACCATGGACAACAGAACTCAATTTGAGACTTCCCCATTTAGAGAATTATATGACTCCATGGGAACCATCTTGCACTTCGCCTTCATAACATACCCTAAAAGCAACAGGGCTGTGGAACGAGCCAACAGACTCATCCTCCAATGCCTTCATCGCCGCATTGAGGACAGCTCCACCAAGAAAGGAATATGGGCTGATAAACTCGAGAGTGTAATCTAGGGGACGCGCACCACGTCTAGCCACTCCACCAAGTATATGCCTTTCTCCTTGGTATATGGGTCTGAAGTTGTTCTCCCTATCGAAATTAAGCATCGCTCCTTCCTCGTCGAGATGCTTCGTGAAGCCACACCACCAAGTTGAAGTGGAATTTATCGAGGAGGCACGAGACCAAGACCTCATCTAGCATGCCGCATATGACCAAGGTGCCGCACACTTCTATAACACCAGAGCGAAGGAGCGAGCATTCTCCTAAGGAGACCTAGTACTCAAAAAGATCTTCGAACGCAAGTCATAGGTCAAGCTTCACATGGGATAGCCCATATCACATCTCCGCCGTCTTGGGATCCAGAGCCTATTATCTCTTCACCATGAAGGACAAATGCCTAGCCCATGCTTAGAACGGAGACAAGTTTTGCAAGTTTTACACATGACACCCTCTATAAAAGTGTTTCTCACAATCGATGCCTCCCGAGGCTTGTATCCTCCATTAGGAGAAGTGAAAAGTGCCATTTGCGGCCAAACATCTCTGGAGGTTTATATTCTCCATCATCAAGAGAATTGAAAACTATCATCTGCGGCCAAACGCCTCTTGAGGCTTGTATCCTCCACCATCAAGAGAAGTGAAAACTGAATGAATTTCAAGCTCCCATGAATTAGTTCTTCTTGCCTTTGCGTCAGAGATGCAAGCGAAACTGTGCGACATTAGGGCCCGCCTTTCCCTTTCCTCCGTGCAGGAGATTTAGTTGAACCACATGAGTTGTTCCACCTCCTTCGTGTCCAAGAAAAGAAGGGCTAACCACACACTGTGAGGGTCTATCATTTATCTTCCTCCATGACATGAGGCAACAAACCATGAGCATTCATATTGTGCCAAAAAAAGCGTCATAATCGCAGTGTCGTGGGAGAAACCCCGAGGGGCCTCCTCGCTCGAATTGCACAAATGATGCATGGGACCGAGACGCCCACAAAGCCCTCAAGAAAAATCCAGTGGCTCTCTATAGCGGCCAACATGCCTCTGACCAAAGGTGCTCGGTGACTACCAAGGAACATCCTTCGTACAAGGGATCCACTAGACTAGTCATCCATGTTCCTAGTCACCAGTCAAGTCATGCACACCGCGGATCTACGGCAATCCACATACCTTTGACTCAGGGTGCTCGGTGACTACTGAAAGAAGATTCATCTTCCTAGGTTAAGGGCTCCAATGGACTAGTCATCCATGGCGTTAGGTGCCATGCTGAGTCGAGTTTGCAACAAAAATCCCTAAATTCTTGCGTAGATGGTGGACATGCCTCTGATCTAGGGTGCTCGGCAACTACCTAAGGGAGATTCATCTTTCTAGGTACAACAGTTCCATGACTTGTCATCATGGCTCTAGGCTCCAGCAAAGTCATGACGAGCGACATGCAAGACTCCGCCCAAGTCGCAACTCCGATGACAGATGTACATGGCAGTCCCCGAGCCAACTTGCACGCCATCTTGCCAGAAACATCAAGGCATAGCATCTGTTACAGGTTGTGAAAATCATGCAGCATGTGCAATATATCCGCTACAAGGCTCAGGCCAAGTCGTGAAGAGCATTATACAAGGCTCTGGCCAAGTCACAAGTCTTGGCAGGCCCTAAGCCAACTTGCACACCATCTTGTCAAAAACATCAAGTAATAGCATCCATACAAGTCATGAATATCATGTCAGATCCGCAAAGCATCTACCACCAGACTCAGACCAAGTCCCACGCATCACCTCTGGACCACTGAGTACTCTTCTCCTCCGGATCACGTGCTTCTCACCTTAGCTGAACTAAGCTGCGATTCTCCATGCATTTACACCGTAGCCTCTCCCTCAATCTCTGCCTTTCGACACCATCAAAGTCCTCTCCTCCAATTCACTTGCTTGAACTAAAACTAATTCTGACCAACTGGGATTATGGTCCATCCCGATCCAGAGTAGAATCCCTGCATCGATTTTGCTCCACCTTCAACACAACTCCTGGTGGTTGTACCCAAACCCCGTGCCCTTCGATTCGACCTCCGTGTGCGCACACAACCTGAACAGATCCGTGCCCTCGCTATATTGAACACCACAAGCCACCTCTAATGCAAATACCGCACCCTGGGCTCACGCCTGCACATCAGGCTCGCCCTGGTCGCCACTTGGGGCACTAGAGATCCACGATCACCACGACCCCTCTGCAAGCCGATATTGGCTCACCCTGGTCGAAAGTCGTCTCCACTTTAGCCGCTGAGCCCTATCCGACACCTCCTTGTCCTGGGCTCGATCCTGCACACAGCCGTGCACCAGAGGGCTCAGTCCTCCTCGGCAGGCTTACCCCCGCCGAAAAAGCAACTCTGCTTGTCCTGCCGATCTGACCAGCCTCGCCTGAACTCACGCCGTGCCTGTCGCATCCGGCTTGGACTCTGGCCCGAGTTTGAGCCCATCACGTCTTCGTCTGGTCTGACTGGCCCTCCTGGCCAGTCTGATCGCTCATGCGATCACCGCACGCCTCCAGCCACCGCTTGTGGCCGGTCCTCCAACTACGGGTCTGACCGCCCCTTGAGAGGTCTGACTGCCAATCGCCCTGTGTTGCCATACCCGTGATCACGCCATTGCTTGACGCCGATGCTCCAAAACCACCGATCTATCGATAGATCATGGCGTCCTTGAAGCCGTCGTCTCCACCTTGACCGGACTGCCCCGAGCCACCTGCCCAGACTGTCCAATCCCGACCAACCTGTCTGGGCTGCCTGCCCGGATCACCTGATCACCATACTCCACATTACGCCATGTCCACCCCGCACATTACTGTCGACGAAGTCGCCCTCAGACAGTAAACTTGGGGCACCCCGGTTCTTAGACCCGAGATGCAAAGGGGATGACTTAAGATGTTCTAGTGACCTCTACCTCGGCTCTTAGATTTCTGGCGAAGATTAAAGCGGGAAATGCGGTGGAAAATAAGACGAGATGTCGCCTCGAGTGACACATAATTAATACCCAAATTCTCTCCCTTTTTCAGTAGGAGACGCCCCGCCCTTTTATAGACGGAGGCGACCTCCAAGTGGAATGTACACGCTTGCCCCTAGGCAGTTTGTGATGCTATCCTGATTTACATTACATATAACGGGATTGGCTTGTACTTTCCTCTCGCCTCTACCTACTATATGCGTCAGCATATGCTCAATGCTCCTTGCCGGTACGGAACGCCGCCTGGCCTAACGCTTCACCCACGGTCCGGTCGATCCTCGCTTTGGCCCACCGTTCTGGGTCCTGGGACCCGGAGATCCCCCGTAGTTACCTTTCATGCTTGGATCACCTCGACTTGATCACCTCATCCGCACACGTCGCCCGAACAGGCACGCCTTACATAAGTCGTCCTACACATCAACACAAAAAGAAACACGTCGTATGATTGGTTAGTCTGGCAAAATGTTTTAGGGGTACCTGGGCCCGGCCGTCTGGATGGACCCCTCCAACAGCAGCCCCTTGCGGCCTTGGGTTGTGGAAGCATCACGAACCAAGGCAGCATCTACTTAGACCGTGGGGAATCTCGAAGGCGGCCCTAGGCGAGGTGCCTTGCAGGGTTCGGGCTGTTGTTCGATGCACCATTTCCCACCTTCTGAGCTAAATTCCTACCAGACCAAGCCCCACACCTCTGTCACGTCCATTACGTACCGTTACGCACCGTCACTTGGCTTTGATTGCAATTCTGAGCTCAACAACCGCCTCCGTCATTGTCGTCCTGCGCTCGTTAGATGGCCCTGATTATGGGGCCACCGCGGGGCCTATAAATACCCCCCGGGGTCCCCCTGGCACCGTTCACTCTGCCCCTCGGGAAGCCGATTTGCATTTTCTTGCACTCCCGCTCGCAGATTTCCTCTCGCGACATACGTCGTTCTCCGCTCTAACAACATTCAGCGTCCATGTTGGGTCGCCCTCAAGCGTCTATTAGACGGCATCACAGAAGAAGCCATGACCTCCATGTCGACCAGCAAACAGACCATTGCCCCGAAGAAGGGGAAGAAGGGGGCCAAGAAGACGATCGTCTCCCTTTGGCTTGGGGCGTCGCAAGCATCCGAGGTCACGCTGACCCGGCTTCGAGATGCTAGGTGCTTTCCTCTTGACTCAGAGGAACACAACCCTGTCCTTCCGAAAGAGGGCAGCACCCGCGCCGCACCCCTAGAAGGGCACACCTTGTTGTTTGCGTCGCAGTTCCGGGCCGGGCTTACCTTCCCGGCCGCTCCCATTGTCCAGCTCATCCTTGACCACTTCGGACTAGAGATCTCGGACTTGAATCCCACGGCGATTGCTCATCTAGCAATCTTAAAATGGGCCTTAGGTCTATGGGGATGGAGAGTACGGAGATGTGCTTCACCCTCTTTCACAAGCCAGTCATGACGCCGGTCACCATCCACAGCAGGACGATGTCACTCTATGGGATTGTGAGCTTCCGTGCCAACCATCGGGCCGACGTCCCATACCCGGTTATGGCGCTCAAGAACAAATGGAAGAATTGGAGGAACAAATGGTTCTACTACCAGATGGGCAACCTCAGCTTCACCAGTAATAAAACTGTGCCCGGATACACTCCCTGCAAGCTCATTCTCACTTTGGCCGACATGACTCGGCGTGATGCCTTCACCCATATGAGCCACTAGCTCTCCTCCCGAGACCTCATCGTGGAGTACCATCTACTACGGATTTGTCCCCTCTCGACCGGTCGGGTTATGAAGATTATCCCCATCCTTGAGGGGAAGCCCCTTGAGTCATGCGACTTCTATAGGTACGAGCCCACCAAAGGGTACGACCTCCCCGGGGCCGAGAAGGAGGCAAACATCATCCTTAGGCGGTACCTGCCATCCGAGGCCAAATCCATGACGGGCACTAGAACCGGGCCTGTGAACTCTTCAAGTGGAAGGTCCCACCTCACCCAGATGCCACCCCATCAGGGACAGAAAGGCGGGCGAGAAGCGGAAACGCGCATCTCAATCCTCTCCCAAGGGGAAACAGAAGGCGCACATTGCCACGGAGTTGGCAGACTGGTCTGAAGAGGAGGAGAGCAACCAGCATGAGTCCGAGGCCAACTCAGACAATTCGAACGAAGAAGGGTCCAAGGTAGGATCTCACGTTGGGGGCGACGAGGTGTGGCTTGTGGCCAAGGAACAGTCTGAGGCTCTAGTGAAGCCCAGATCAGGCTTAGGCAAGGGATTGATGGGCAGCCTCCCCGGCGTGTCCCACTCCACCACTGTGACCACGGAGAAAGTCTCCTGGCTCGAGTCCTCCTCGTCATCATCCGACGTGAACATTGACAAGGCAGTCGACATGGCGCTGGGGGACATGGCGACGGAGAGCCCCTTAGTAGTTCCCGCAGCTCTGGGGATGACCTCCCCATGCCTGGAGGTCCGTGAAGATGCACTGGTGGCAGGCCAAGAGGAGGCCAGACGGTGCTCTTTCTCCCCCGCTGCAACTGCTAAGGGACCACCTGCCTCTCCGCCTCATCCCATGGAGGTGCAGGTGACGGTGATATCCTCCACATCGGCCCCTAAGCAGGCATCCAGGGGCCAAGGTTCCCTTGACACGACCCTTCTTCAACGCCCTCAGCCCCAAGTGAATTTCTTGGGATGACTTGGACCAGACTTCCTTGCCTTGTCATTGTCGGAGATGGAGCTTGTATGCCGTCCTGAGATGCGGTTGGCGGAGGAGGACGTGGCCGCTAGCTTCGTCGGGGTGTCGGCCGTGCAAATTGGTGCAGCAGCTTGGTCCGGGGCCGTGAAGGTACCGCGATATCCTCTGCCCATTTTCTTTCGCTCTGGTTTCAAAGTCTAACCTCCTCATCTTTGGCAGTGCATTTTCGCAGTGGAGAAGCTATCACTACTCGAAGTCCATACGAGCAAGGTGGTGGGGAGCTCGGTCAAGGAGAGAGCACATACGGACGACGTCCTTATTGTCCTTGACGCCGAGGTGAAGAAAACCACGGCGCTCACAAGCCGCCTCGACGCCAAGTCAGACAAGGTGGAGCAGCTAAAGGCTGAACTAATAGCGGTGAAGGACCACATCACCCGGCTGGAAGAGGACCTCACCTCAATGAGGAGAGGAGCGGAGAAAGACTTGGTCGCGGAGAAGGAGAGAGCCGAAGCAGCCACTGAAGCTGATAGATGAGTAGGTGAGGTCCATATCGGCCCTCAAGGAGGTCAGCAGGCTTCGCGAGGACCTCGACATGGTGCACGAACGGCTCGCATTCTTCACCGAACGAGACAGGCAAGTCTCCTAGTTGGTTCGTCCTTTGTGCCACATAGCTGGGCTGGCCACCGACGGTGTCAGGCTCAAAGTCGGTGATTTTGAGTCCACGGACCTGGAATAGGTGGTGGTGGAGGGGATGAAATGGGCGACAGGTTTGCAGTGACACCCATCTTGCTAGTTTCTCCTTCGTGTAGGAAAATGCCCGGGCCACGGCGGAACTCTCGCTTGGATGCACCTACTTGGCAGCTTGCACGATGCCATCTATCTTCTTGGCCCCAAATTACGTCGCCCTGAAGACTGCAGACATCATCTCCGTTCGCGACAAGTTCAAGGGTGAAGCCGACGCCTTTATGACCTCAGTTTGGGGATCTCGCAAGAAGGGGAGCAAGTATGTTGAGGGGATCTAGAAGTCCCGCAAGTCACCTGGAGGAAGGAGTCCCAAGGCTACGAAGGGCGCCTCGAGTGGAGGTGCCACCGAGTCATCCTGCCTTAAGGTCTAGAGCTCGTCTCGACCATGTGTTTTGGAACCAGTCTTTTTGTTCATCACTGCGTCGACACTGTCTCGCCGGCTGTGGCAAATTGTCAATCTCGTCCACCTGTCATGGAGCTAATACTCTAGCATTTAATACTTGTTATGATGTTTCATCCTTTCTATTATGATTGCTTGTAGAACCTGCCTTCACAAAATAAGTAGCCCGCTGGGTGACATGTGACTTGTCCCCTTGCGGCGATGTCGCGCAAACATCATTTGCTTGGTCCACGGGCAAAGGGGAGGCAGCCACTTGTCGTTGACGAGGAGCCTGTCGAGCATATTGACGAGGAGCCCGCCGAGCATGTCGTCGTGGCAACGATGTTGGCTGACGAGACGGGACAAGTCACTGTGGGGACTGCCATGGCCAGCGGAAGCGACCTATTCCTTTTGGCCCTCGCTACCGATTAGGTTGAGGATGAAACGGCTGGACGACTGAGGATGGATATGGACCACTCTTCATAACGTGTGTGTTTTGGTTAGGGCTAAAGTCTTTAGTGGAGTCAGACATTCCAAGTCGGACATTCTCCCTCCACACCGGAAGAAATAGCAATCGCAAAGTATTCGTGATTGCCGCGACCTGATTGTATCTCACGACTTTAATAAATGCACCTTCTTCCCTGTGTTTGTCTGACTTGTCTGGTTTGTCAGGTTACACGCCATACCTAGGTGCACAGCTTTAGGCTTCGCTGCCGCCCAAGACGAGATTGGGTTATGCTTTCGCTGCTAGGAGCGGGTCGAGTTGCGGTGGAGTTACGTCGTACTTGGGGGAATGGCTTTGAGCTTCGTTGCCGCCCAAAATGAGATTGGGTTATGCGTCGCTGCTAGGAGTGGGTCGAGTCGCGGCGGAGTTAAGTCACACTTGGGGGAACGACTTTGAGCTTCATTGCCATCCAAGACGAGATTGGGTTACACGTCACCACTAGGAGCGGGTCGAGTCATGGCAGAGTTAAGTCGTACTTGGGGAACGGCTGTGAGCTTCGTTGCCGCCCAAGACGAGATTGGTTTACGTGTTGCCGCTAGGAGCGGGTCAAGTCATAGTGGATTTAAGTCGTACTTGGGTGAACGGCTCTGAGCTTCGTTGCCAACCAAGACGAGATTGGGTTATGCGTCGCCGCTAGGAGCGGGTCGAGTCGCGGCGGAGTTAAGTCGTACTTGGGGGAACGGCTTTGAGCTTCGTTGCCGCCCATGATGAGATTGGGTTACACGTCACCGCTAGGAGCAGGTCGAGTCACGGAAGACATGCCGCTGCCTCGCATGCAAGCATCACGGAAAATTGAATACGTGAAAACAGGTCTTTGTTTTTGAAAGAAAAAGACGAAGTCAGTGGCTGTTATAAGGACGACTGTTCCATACAGCTGTCGCAGCAGCGATATTCGACTCAAGAGTTTGTATCATGAACTTTAGACGTAGTACTTTCGGAGATTGTCTGCGTTCCAGCTGTGCTTTAGGTCGACACCATCGAGGTCTCACAAGCGAAATGAGGACGAACGAGACTAGCTAACAACCTCGTACAGGCCTTCCCACTTCAAAACTTCCCACTTTCTGGGTTTAGCTGCTTCTTGAGGACCAAGTCAGCCACCTTGATGGACTATGGCATTACCGACTTGTTGTAGTGCTCGGCAGTTGCTGCCTGATATTGTTGGATGTTGAGAGAAGCCTCGTGTCGTACCCCGTCGATCCCTTTGATCAACATCAAGTGATTGTCGTCATCTAGTTGCTCGGTGGCGCGTAGGGACCCGAAATCAACCTCGGCTGGGGAGACTGCCTCCTCGCCAAATAACAGCTTGAATGGGGTGTGACCCATCGCGCGGCTTACCGAAGTGTGAGCCGACCACAAGATACTTAGGAGCTCGTCTACCCATTTTCCTACAGGAAGTCCAAACAGACGAGTTCGAAGACCTGAGAGAATGATGCCGTTAGCTCGTTCCACCACCCCATTTGCCTTGGGGTTAGCCACAGAGGAGAAACATAACTTGATGTTTAAGCTAGAACAGAAGCTCCTGAATGTCACAACGTCGAACTATGTGCTGTTGTCGACGGTCACTTCGGACGGCACGCCAAAGTGGCATATGACGCTCTTCCAGACAAACCTCTAAACAGCAACCGAGTTGATCTTGGTAAGAGGCTTCGCCTCGATCCATTTGGAGAAGTAGTCCAGTGCGACGATGATGAACTTCACCCTACGGCTCGCCGTCTTGAATGGGCCGACAAGGTCGAGCCCCCATCAGGTGAGTGGCCACGAGGGCGAGATCGGTTCCACTGCGCTTGCTGGCTTGTTCGAACTTCAGCCCATCCATTGGCATGCTGGACAAAACATCACTAGGCTTTGTGCGTCTCTTAGTGCTATTGGCCAATAAAATCCTGCGCGGTATGCCTTGGCGACAAGGGATCTGGGGGCGAGGTGCGATCCACACAGCCCCTAGTGAATTTCTTCTAGCAACTCCTTCCCTTTCTCCACAGGAACACATTTCAAGAATAGTGCACAAACCCCTCGCTTGTACAACAAGCCCTTATGGATTACGAAGCTCCGGCACCGAGCTGCAATGCCTCGTGCCATGATGGGATCCTTGAGCTCTGTCTCTGCACATAGATAATTCATAATTGGTGTCCTCCAGTCTTCCTGCGATACGACGCAAACATCGCCTGAGCTTTCGACCGAGGCGGCTGTGAGGATCTCATAAAATGTACCTGGGGGGACATCGGTTCCATCGCTTGCTGCCTTGGCGAGGAGATTGGACTCTGTGTTATCTCCTCGTGGTATACTGTGGACTGTGATACCCTTGAAGTGTTTCTTTGCTGCTCTCACGAGGATGGGATACTTCATCATCTCCGGGTCTTTTGCCTGGTAGTCCTTGCTGACCTGGCCGACCACGAGCTGGAGGCGAGGTGCACCGGCTGCGCGTCCCTTGCAAAGACCGAGCAGGAGGGCCTCGTACTCAACGATATTGTTGGTTGTCTTGAAGTTCAGACGGGCTAAAAATAGAGTCCGAGATCCCTCTAGTGACTCCAGTATCGCACCAACTCTTGCTCCTTCGGCGCACCAGGAACCGTTAACATACAACGTCCAGACGGGGTCTTCAAGTGTCTGGCCGGGGCCTGCCTGGGAGATCCATTCGACAACAAAGTCTGCCAGAATTTGGGACTTGATTGATGTTCTGGGTAGGAACTCGATCCTGAAGGAGGCGATCTCGAACGCCCACTTGCCCGTGGTGTCCCGGTTACGGAACATCTCGCCCAACAGGTAGGCGGTCGGTACTTTGATTTGATGTGCCAGGAAGTACTGTCGAAGCTTTCTTGACGCCATGACCAGGGCGTATGCTAACTTCTCTAGCTCTGTGTATCATACCTTTGCACCCTGTAGCGACTCGGACTCATAGTACACTGGGTTCTGGGTCCGAGAATGCTCTTTGATGAGTACCGCGCTGACTGCCGAAGTGGTCGCGGCAAGATACAGCAGGAGGACATCGCCTGGGGCCGGGCTTTGCAACAGTGGCGGTGACATGAGGTAATTCTTCAGAGACTCAAAAGCTGCTTGACTATCCACGCTGGCAACTTGGTTGGGGGGTACGCCCCGATGTGCTGGACTCTGCGAACATACTCTTTGCGCCAACACTTTGAGAGGAAGGTGTGAGCGCTGCTGCCCGTGATGGCATGGATGACAGGATGTGGCTCTTGCATGTCGGCCAGAGGTCCATGTCACGGGGGAGGGGAAGGAAGCTCCAAAGGCACCTCGACTCGCTATGCTTGCTCACATCGTCCTCGACCATTTGGAGCGGCCTAGTACTGGGCTCGCACTCGAGCGACGAGATCACACTCGGCGGTAGAGTGTGACCGGCTCTTGTGTACCTCGCAATACCTGTCGTGCGGGCCTCCTGGCCAAGGTGCCTCTCATTGGTTGTGAGCCCGCTCTTGTTTCTCGTAGGGCTCCCTCCCATGGTAGCGTGGTGGTTCACAGGGAGGGAGTCCTTGCTGAGGGCCCTGGGTGCTTCGGCCTTGGCTTTGCCGAGGTCCTCGGAGCTGCCCTCGCTCTTCCTCATGCCCGGCATTATCGTGGCCTCACCTGTCTTCCTCAGGTACGTGATGAACTTCCTGGCATCTCGGGCGTCACCCCTCCCCCCTTTCTGCCGCATTGACCAAGTATGTCCGAATTCCCCGAGCTTCCTCCCTTCGCAGAATCAACCCTTCCTTGACTCGCGCATAGACATCCATGATGTCATACAGCTGCTCCACATAGGTCAGCTTTTTCCTCTCTAGCTTATACACCATGGCCTCATTGGTGATGCTCCACTGCCCACCTCGTATATGGTTTGCTCGGCGACGCCCTTCACCTGGCATTAAACCTCGAAGAAGCGACGCTGGAAGGCTCGGATCATTTCGCCGGGACATTGCCAAAGATTGCAAAGGTTTATCGACGTCATCTCCTTGTTGCGGCATCCCTGGAAGTGCCCATGGAGCTTGTCGCGCTATTGTTCCCATGAATACACCATCCGGGACTCTAGGCCGAGCTACCATGCTTGGGCGATACCGGTGAGGGCAAGGAGCAAGCTTTTCCACATGATGGCCTCTCCTCACCCCGCCGCCATTACCGCGCCTCATACACTCTTGTGTACTGTACTGGATCAGTTGTGCCCGCGTATTTCGGCAAATCGACCGAGCGAAACTTGGGTGCGAATGGGACTGCCATGAGTCCCGGACTTAGGGGACTAGCCATGCGGTAAGGTCGATGACTTCTGGAACATGTGGGCGGAAATCAATGTGCAACTGGGGCTGGTTGACATGAGCCTTCCCTGGGCGCTGGCCAACGTTCGGGTTCCCTTGGGAACTCGGTCCGCCCTCGTAGTCGCAGACAGCCGCACGGGCGGCTTGCTGGTGCTGTTGTATGGTAGCTCGGAGGTGTGCCGCTTCGTGATGCGTGTCGCCCATGAAGACCGACGCCCAGGCTTGGGCCTCGTTCAACTCGTGGAGAAGGGCTTCAGCGGCCCGTGCAGTGATGCATGTCTCCTCTCGCGCAGCAGTCCGCTCCTCGGCCAGTTGACGGTGCAAGTCCTCTATTGCGAGGGCCTCGGGCGGCAGTGGAGGAGTCGCCAGCACCCACGTGGCATCGAGCTGGGCGCAGTACAGGTCAGCCACCTGCTAGGACTGTATGGTTGCCTTGAGGACTTTGAGTTCCGCCGCCTGCAACCTTGCCTGCATCGCTTCCGCCCTCTTCATGGCCTCCTCGGCCTGGCGTTGGAGCTTTTCCATCTCGTCCATTGGGCTTGGGGTGCTTGCTCCGCTCCCGGGTGCCGACGGCGCTTGTGCCCCCTGGCCCGCCACCGCATCGCCTCCTATTCCAACCGGATGGCCAGGGACTGCAGGTGTGCCAACACCTTCCACACCATCTTCGATAGGCGAGGAGGGGGGCACCCTGGGCCTAACATACCAGCCTCTCCCCCTACTGTGGCCTTCCGCTTGGTTCCTGTTGATCCTTTCGTAGCTCGAGGTTGCATGATGTAGCAATCGCTGGAAACCGACTTCAATCGATCCTAACGGTCAGCGCCAATTGTCGACGAAGTCGCCCTCGGACAGTAAACTTGGGGCACCCCGGTTCTTAGGCCCGACATGCAAAGGGGATGACTTAAGACATTATAGTGACTTCTACCTCGGCTCTTGGATTTTTGGCAAAGATTAAAGCGGGAAACGTGGTGGAAAATAAGACGAGATGTCGCCTCGAGCGACACTTAATTAATACCCAAATTCTCTCCCTTTTTAGTAGGAGACGCCCCGCCCTTTTATAGACGAAAGCGACCTCCAAGTGAATATACACGCTTGCCCCTAAGCAGTTTGTGATGCAATCCTGATTTACATTACATATAACGGGACTTGCTTGTACTTTCCCCTCGCCTCTACCTACTATATGCACCGACATATGCTCAATGCTCCTTGCCGGTACGGAACGCCTCCCAGCCTAACGCTTCACCCACGGTCCGATCAATCCTCGCTTCGGCCCACCATTCTGGGTCCTGGGACCCGAAGATCCCCAGCACGTTGCCTTTCATGGTTGGATCACCTCGTCTTGATGCCATACTCGAACCTCGCCCGCACACGTCGCCCAAACAGGCACCCCCTACATAAGTCGTCCTGCACATCAACACAAAAAGAAACACGTCATATGATCGGTTAGTCTGGCAAAATGTTTTAGGGGTACCTCGGCCCGGCCGTCTGGATGGACCCCTCCAACAATTACCGTGCATTGTTTGATGCCTTGTAGATGTATGCGTAGGACACGTATGCCGCCGCCCTCGCTGACCGTGCCCATACACGTTGACAAGCTTCCTCAGCCTCCGTCAAGATTTTCTACACTGCTTCTAGATCCAATCCGAATCTCACGCTCTGATACCACTTGTTGCGAAATGAGCCTCCATGGCGTCGAGCCATCACTAACTTCCACGACTAATCCCATGGCCGCCTGGTTCCATTAGTCGCAATACCGAGGTCGTGCAGCGTATGATCTACCAAGGTTGCATACAAGCAGAAGATGACACCGATATTTGTTAACGAGGTTCAGCTGAAGTTTACATCCCCGGGAGCCGACTGTGAGAGCTCCTCCCCATCTCATAACTCTCTTTCAAGTAACATGTGTTGGCTTAGTTTCATTATGTGGTGCCCTCCTCCTTATATAGGAGCCCTAGGAACTCCAACTCTAACCGTATCCTATTAGAACTCCCCGTAGTATCCTAATACAACTTGTAACTTGCTCGTACACAAATTCGACACAAACTCAATACTTAATGACTGCTCTTTCTCGATTTGCAAACTCAATATTCGCGAGACCCACATGAGAATTGAGAAGTACCAAGAAACGAATAACACGATAGCAACAAAACATAGAAACGCCTTAATCCAACTAAATACACAAATGCCACCTGCTACAAATCTAACTTAATACCATGCATGGTTGCAGCATACACGAGTTCGAGTTCGAGTTCGATCTCAGATCATGCATGTTTCACTTCCGGCCTCTCGTTCACATCAGGGAGACAAACGGACGGTGATATGCTTGGTGTCGTCGCTACGAGCCAGCGAGAAGGTGCCCTCGGCGGACGAGTTGAGGTAAGTGACAGATAGCCTGTACTCGCCCAGGAACGCGCTGAAGTTAAACGAGCCCCGGTCGTTGGTCGCCCCAAGGACCTCCCTGGTCTGCCACTCCCCCAGGAGCTTGTCCACCACGTCCCCAGCCGGGAGGTTGGTGAAGTTCTGGTTCGTGAGGCACATCTGGTAGCAGCTCGCGCTCTCGTCCATCGCGGTCCACAGCATTATCCCGTCCACCGATGGGTGCGCGAATCCCTCACGGAGCACCTCCTCCAGGTACGCAGCCTGTAACAAGGAATTACATTCGATTAACAAACAAACCATTTGTCCATGTTGTCCATGATTTCGCAAGCGAGCGCACGCGCTCCTGCATGCGTGGTAAATGGGACAACATGTGTCTATGTTAAGTTGTCCGGAGTCTGTTATTTTCCTAGCGTGTCTCTGATTTCTACGACTCATTTGAGCATGGAATAGGAGAGTATTTTTTATTTCTTTTCTGAGGAAAAGAAAGGAAGAACCGAAGCGCCTTAATTACCTGGGTTTTCTGATCGAAGGAGCTGCTGATGTCGATCTCCGTGAGCCAGATGGGAAGGCGCAGCATGCCGAGCTTATCGAGCACGGCGCGCACGTAGGGGATGTTGGGCTTGCCGAAGTGGCCCTCGAGCCCGATCCCCTCGAAGGTGACCCCGCCGTCGGCGAGCTGGCGGAGCCGGGAGACGTAGGAGTCGGCACTGGAGCTGAGGTCGTCGCACACCTCGACGACGTTGAAGTCGTTGAGGAAGAGCGTGGCCAGCGGGTCGGCGCCCCTGGCCGTGCTGAAGAACTCCGCGGTGGCGTTGCGGCCGAGCCGGGTCTCGTAGAAGTCGAAGTGCAGCATCTCGTTGCTCACGTCCCAGTGCACAAAGTCGCCCTTGTACCGGGACAGCAGGCTCTCGATGCGGCCGGCCACCGCGGCCCGGAGCTGCGCGCCCGTCAGGTTCCTCACCCACCCCGGGGTGTACTTGGGGTCCTCCCAGAAGATGTTGTGCCCGCGCGCCACCGCGTCGCTCGACTGCACGAACTGCAGCAGCTGGTCCGCCAGGCCGTAGTCCTCCTTCCCCGGGTACGGCTCCGTCGCGTACCATTTCAGTTCGTTCTCGAACACCGCCGCGTTGAACCTCTTGCTGAACCATTCCTGCACTAGTAATGTAATGATCGTCATCAGTAAGTACTCGGCAACAATGATCCTCTAAACTTCATTCTTGACGGGTAAAGAAGCTAGTATGACAACCTGATAGGGCTTGTTGCCGAGGATCGTCTTGCTGATGGCGGAGCCGAAGGGGAAATCTCTGGTCATCTGACGCACCGCGACTTTTGCGCCGATCACGCGGCCACCGTTGCTGTCCGATACGTGGACGTTGACGGAGCGTTTCCGGATCTGGCATAGAAGGCAAAGAAATGCCACGACCATCAATTTCAGAAGTTGGTTTTTCTCTGTGTGCACTTGGGCATATTTGACAGGAATGAACTTTCGTAGCAGCGTATGTAGTACCAATTGGATGCGCTCCTCCCTGTGCTGGCTCCATTGTTCAGGTGAAAATGGTTGCAAGGAGGCGCTTCTGACTGAGACCGTGGAGGCATTTGGGCTTGCAGTCTACAGATAATAGAAAATAATTGCGAGCAATTATTCAGTACATTTCTTAAATTTTATTCCTTCAACTTATCACGACATTTGCCAATGTTGCGTGCCCTCTCTGAGTTCATTTTTCTACTGCCAAGATATTAACAAATTCTGCCAAAAGAATACATAATTTTGCACATGGGTCGCCAAGTCTCACCTGGAAATAGAGGACCGAGGTCTGTGATGCAGAGTTGAGAGTGAAACCACCCTTGAGAAAGGACCAGCAGTCGTTTCGCACCAGAGCTGTGCCCAGGCACTGTGATGCAGCGTTTTCTATTGATAAGATCTTTGCCTTCACATGGGCAGTTGCCGGCCCATCGATTTTCACCCAGCCTACAGAAATCAATCAAGCATTCAACAAATTGTTATTATTAAGGATGAACGAATGAACTTAAATTGCTATTATAACTTCCTCGAGAAGAATGAACTGCTATTACAACTGATAGAGCCAGGCATCCTTCAAAGATGTAGGACATGAACTAGAAACCAAAAACATATGCTCTTCCAAAAGACACGCAATACCAAATGGAGGTTTAGTTTCATACTAAAAGGGTTTCATAATAAAGATATTGGACCGTGTTTGAATCAGCGCTACAATTGCTACGTAACTCAAATTTCTTGCTAAAGTTTGGCCCAATACCCTAGCTTAGTCAAGGACATGGATGAGCTGGGCCAAGTTTGCTCGAGTCTAATGATTCTGCGAGGAGCATCTAATGATTCAATCCCCCTCAAAAAAATAAAAAATTCTCATGATTCAATGTGTACTCTTTAGGTGTTACCTTTCCCCTGCTGGTAACACCTCTACGTGAACTGAACTGATAAATTTGAGCTACTACATCCGGGCAACACAACCAACTGTTAGAAATGGTGCAAAACCCGACTTATAGTGGGGCAATAGACAAAGCATATAAAAAATCTAAAAAGAATTGATGCCCTTGAAAATTTCAAACTCAAAGTGTGTTGGAATAGAAAAAAGAGTGTATTTCTGACAAACAGACAGTTGAACCACATTTATGCTTGCTGATCAATTTGCACCAGATTTAGCACATAAATTCTCGTTTTGAACCGGATTTAAAATTTTCTCCATCCTGGCAGCATAGTTCCACCTATCGTGATGATGTGGCTTTCTAGTTAGGTGAATGCATCATTATCCCGACAGATGGGATCGTCCTGTTCGGATGGAGAAAAATCTTAAATCTAGCTCGAAACGAAAATGTTCGTGCTAATTATCCTGTGCAAAGTGGTCACCAAATAGAAATACAGTTGAACTTATCAGTTTGTCACAATTACCTTACAATTTACTCTGCAAAAACATGTTTAAGGTGAATTGTAACATTTGTTCTTTTCTTTTCTTTTTTAGTTTGTCAGATTTTCCTATGTTTTAATTAACATATCATGAAGTACACATTCCGTAGATATGTCGACCAAAATCAAGAAGTAAATGTATATTCTCTAATTATTTTTTATTAATTAATTATATTTCAGACAGGATTTTGCCCTATGGTCTATACCATTATATTGGCACAGCTTATAACCAAGTAAAAGTTCCCAAAAGACATGAGCATGCTTTGCCCAATCTGATCGGGCCTACAGCAGCCTAGCCTAGGCTAGCCGTCCACCCACCCACGCAGCTCAACTTCCCTGTCGCCTGCCCTGCCCTGCCCTGCGCTGCATGGCCCGTCACCCTCATCCATACATACACACGTCGCTACAAAAGCTAGCTAGCGCTAGGGCGCTGCCTCGACCTCTCTCGATCGATCTGGTCACAACTCATCGATCTGGTCACAACTCACCACGCACCTACCTACGAAAGGAATGAACCGATGGGACGATGGTCCAGTACTGGCGCGGCGAGAGCGAGGCCGGCCCCATGCGGCCCATGCACGCACGCAACGCATCCACGCCCGTGACACGTATCGTATGGGAGAGCGCGGCGCGTTCTGGGGAGGAAGCTGGTGAATATGCCTCATCTGCCCAGGCCGCTCCCTGCACGCCCTCGTCTCCGCCTCCCCGTTTTTGCCTCGAGTTTTTGTCCGCGCGCGTGCGCGCGCCACCGGCGAATCTTGCCCCCACCACCGGCGGCCCTAGCTACTACGCCAACCACCGCGCATGCACTCGTGGTTTACCAGAAGAGGTAACCCCGGCCGGTTGCTCTCCTGCATCCTTTGCCTTGCCTTCACCATCCTTGTCCGTGCTTGTTATACTTCTTTCGGGTTTAGTTCTGCTTTCTGGAGCCTCCCTGGTGGGTTTCATTTCCTTGGATTGTGGGATGTGTATGATATTCGGAGAATTGGGAAAATGAGGACAAGTTTAGGGGGATTGGATCGATTCTACACAAGTTTTTGTCTAGAGTGGTCCTGTGGATTGCGCGCGGTTACCCCCTTAGGCACGTAGTTCTACGTATGGGTACAGGTTAATACCCCAGCCAGTTCAGTAACAATTTTACGTAACTCTGGTTTCAAGGAGAAGAAAATGTTATGGAGAACTGTGAAAAATGAGGGTGGAGAGGAGAAATATGACAGGCTTTTCTCGAACGCATACCTAAATACGCGTCATTTTATATTAAAAGAGAACACCGAGAAGGAGCAAAGTACAACCACCAATGGTGGAGGACGCAAAACACACACGCCCAAACGCAAAGCTAAACAAAAGCAAGAACAAAAACAAAGAACCAAAAATCTATCTTAAGCTGCAAAACTGCCTAGGCTAAGGATGCTAAACTGCAACATCAGATGGCCTGGTGTGCGAAAGATGACAGGGCTGGCTTACATCTAAGGCGAAAAAGATCTTTTATCTGGCTTTCTCCACAACAAATTATTTTTTAGGACTAGGGTTTTGACTTTTGAGTCTTCAAACAAAAGAAGGGGAGTCTCGAAAAAATTAAGGGGAAGAAAAACATATTTTGGCTGTTCGTTTGTCTCAAAATTCCCAAGGATTTAGTTGGATATACCATTCACTTCCTACTACACCTTTGGTACTAAAAAAGGAAAATCCTACTACACTTCGTGGATGGCACTGATATTTGGCCAAACACCAGCTAGCGAGAAACATGCAGATCAATTCACTCGCTTGTGCCTTGGGGAAACATAAATGCATGCCACTGAGTTAACTAGCTGCAAACATTTCTACCAAACAAGTCAAACTGAGTTACTCACAGGAGAAGCTGTACACGGTGGCCGCAGACATGTTATAGAGCACATATGATGGAGAGTAGTTGCCTTCATCCTCTGTTCTGAAGTCTTTCACTTTTTTCGCCCAACGCAGAATGCCACCATTGTAGAGAGCAGGTTCAGGGTGGGGTTTGCACTGGAAAGGAAAAACAAAAGAAATGCAGTTGAGTATAGAGAGAAAGACAGGGAAGCAGAATTATTCACAGAGAGATCGAGACTGTGACGCATCCATCGTACGTACCTCAGTATAAGCTCTGTAATCATAGTGCACCCCGTCAGCTGCACGGATGAAACATCAAGTTAATCAAGCCAGGCACCAGTTGCAGGATCGATCGGTCGATGTCTTGCAGGGAAGACTCACCGGAAGAAACATGTCGAGCAAGCGAGCCAACGAGCAGCAGCAATGGCAGGATGAGCACCTTCCGAGGAGGATGAAGAGGCGACGACGACGCCGCTGCCTCCATGGGTAACCCAACCTTTAACATCCTCTCCAACACTACAACAGCTATCTAGCTAGGTTCATATATAATACAAGGACATCGTACGGAGAGTAAGAGTGTGCTTAATTCTCTCTCGTGAGTACTCCTTGGCTGGTCTACGCGTGTCTACCTAACATTTATATAGCAACGCAACAAGAGCTACGTACCTACCTAGTGAAAACAATTTGACTGTGGATATAACTGGTCAGTGCAACAATCTTACAACTTAATTATCTAACGTAGAGACTACAGGTTGCTAGATTAAACCCCTGAAAATCTACAAATAACACACATAGAATTAGATTGTAGCTGGTGAGGAGGATTGGTTTTTAGGTAGATTACAATACCAGTGCCACACTGATAAGACTAACCAAAGACCACCTAGCAGGTAGTAAAAAAAAATAGCTGCGTGCATGCATTGTGCGTTTGACTTGTGTTGCTTGCTCATGGATAAATTTTCTTATTAGTTTACACTTGCAACGTTGCTTATTAGCTAGCTAGCTAGCAAGTTAGTGGCATTGCCATGACATGCAAGTTAGTGTTTGACTTGGCAGCATTTTCGGCAGATTATGGACGTGGAGGATTAGCCTTGTCCAACGATGGGCGAGCTTCCGGTTGGATAGACCGCAGTATACAGGTAAAGGTGAAACAAAAAGATAATTGGAAATGAAAGAGAAGGCGAACATGCGGGTATGAAGCTATGCGTAGAGGAGAGAAGTATGTCTTGTGGTGCTATCGTGCTCTGGACGGGCGGTAGTACTATAAAAAGTTATGAGAAATCTGAATTTTTTTTTACTTGAGCACAAGATGAAGCCACCGACGTGTCATATAATTTAAAATTCAAATTCGATCTGCATATTAAGATAAAAAAGAAAAAATTTATTATGAATAGTAGCCCAGACAGAGAGAGAGAAAAGGTGAAGCTACTGTTTGCTGCAGAATTTGTCTTGTTTGTTTCATTTGACATGTGTTGTGTTTTGAATTGAAAATTTATAGTATAATAAATTATATTGATTATAATATATCTCAAGAATTCTTTTATAATATTTGACAACCTTTTAGTTGGCGTACCGTACGTTAGTAGAACAATGGTACCACAAGGCTCGGTCTAGAACTTCTCTCGTGAGCCGAACAAGAATGTTGCAAGTGTGTGTTAACCCAACTTTCGGTGTGATGTACATGCAGTACACGTGCAGTTGTCGCGCACGCCCACTGAAAACTGAATCTACCAGTCGCTGGGAAGGTATAGAAGTGGTGGTGTGGTCAGTGGTTCTACTTTTCATGGACATATATATGCAAGGAGCGAGCATGGACTGACACCTTCCTAGAGAGCATTATACGGCTGCTTTATCCTAGCAAGGGACCGATGAATTTGGAAAGTGTGGTTTGAAATGCAATACACTCTAACGTAAAAGTGAGCGAAGCTGTCGTAAATCCATGAAAACTAAAACGTAGTGGAAAAAAAAATCCAAGCTGAACTTATGAAAATGTTTATTCATGTCTAACCTTATCATAATTAAGTTTAGGTAAAGTGTTGCTTCACATACATGGTATGCCTAACAAAAAGGACGCCACAAAGCATGGCAAAGTTAGGAAAGACGTTGTATCTATGCATATGGCTAATAAAACGTGGTAATCCACAATTCACAATTTTGACTCTAAACTCGTGGAGTAATAATAAATTTTTAATGGACTGATCTATAATATCCGACATAACGCCCTTGTGGCAAAAGGTAAGATCAAGACGTCAACAAGCAAATTAGCAAGTTAAAAAGAAGGCAAAAAAGAAGCTCATTAGGAGGTAGCATGAGTGGACTAGTCCGTCATGAACCATCACTAGTACAGAAATCCATATCCGAGGCGGTTGAAATAGCACATCCAAGGCGGTTATAGCAGCCGTCTCCACGGAGTGGTTGCGGATATGGGGGCATGCATCGGAGGCGGTTATGCATCCGTCTCGGATTAGACTTATCCGAGGCGGTTGAAACGCGGCAACCGCTACGGATAAGGAGTAATCGGAGGTGGTTACATTTTATTAACCGCCTCGGATAAGGAGTTATCCGAGGCAGTCAGAATAACTTAACCGCCTCGGATAACTCCTTATCCGAGGCAGTGAAGATAGCTTAACCGCCTCCATTAGACTATATCCGAGGCAGTTGTTAAGTTGCAACCGCCTCGGATATGTTTTTAAACAGGCATTATTTTGCCTGATTTACTAGCCTCCCTGAAAAAACAAACAGTTCATATGAATTTTCTATAGCACAGCACGTATACAAACAGATTTATATAGCACACTATTCAATCATTCATTCTCGCATCAATCACAAGACATAAACTTCAAACATTCACATATATACACATATAAGTAATATTACAAAACTTGTTCATTTGTGACATATACTCAATTCACAGCAATGATATTGATCAATTCAAAAAAGTAAACATCTCTTAAGTTCTTCACATGAATAGAACCAGTTATCCGAGGCAGTTAATAAAATGTAACCGCCTCGGATAACTCCTTATCTGAGGCGGTGAAGATAGCTTAACCGCCTCCATTAGACTATATCCGAGGCGGTTGTTAAGTTGCAATCGCCTCGGATATGTTTTTAAACAGGCATTATTTTGCTTGATTTACTAGCCTCCCTGAAAAAGTAAACAGTTCATATGAATTTTCTATAGCACAGCACGTATACAACAGATTTATATAGCAATCATTCATTCTCGCATCAATCACAAGACATAAAATTCAAACATTCACATATATACACATATAAGTAATATTACAAAACTTGTTCATTTGTGACATATACTCAATTCACAGCAATGATATTGATCAAATTTCAAAAAGTAAACATCTCTTAAGTTCTTCACATGAATAGAACCACTCGCCGCAGCCTCCGTACACGATATCTGTTCATAAAAAAGTCTCATTTGTTAAATAGTGACATTCATAAGAAAAAGATAGAATTATATGACACCCATATATACGTTAGCACCGAGAGAAAAAGTAAATGACATTTACAAACTCCAAGTGCACTTATCATTGGAGACCACAAGTTTAAAAGATAACTACAAAGTTTGAAGCTTCCGAACTAGAAACCTAACTAATGACCTAACTAGAAACCTAAGTAATGATCTAACTAATCACAATCCTAAGTTCCTAGCTTGCCGCTGAGATACTGAAGCGTCCTTGGGCACTAATGACCTCGTTGTTTAGGAAGCTAGCGATGTGCGACCGGATCTGGGCCATGTCCATGTCTTCTAACTGTTTGATTGCCATGATTTTCGCCCCTTCCTGCAAACATGAAGCTTACGCTCAGGGCGAATAGCATGATTAAACACTAGACATTAGTAGTGGTGATGGTTTCGTACTGCTAGATCACCGTACTTTGGGTTGCTGCAAAGGGCTAGCATGTGGAAACACACATAATACCCACAGACGTCAACCCTTCGGGTTGTTGCCGGCACTACAAAAGGGATATCGATTAGGTATAGAGGGCAGAAGTATGATGGCATTAGTTCGAGGAGTCAAGGACATTACGAAATACCTTAAACTTGGAGTCATGGCGTAACTCGACGGCCACTCCCTCCTTGTGTCTCCCTCCTTGTTGGACGTACGTGCCGAACGCTCTACGTGATTGAAACAATTAGCATCGAACTGTCTTTTCCTTTGGGACGAAAAAAGAATAGGCATGGACGAAGTCGAAAGTTTTGGTACTCACTCGTCGAGTAGACGCATGATGTCCACGTACGCTTGCTTGCGCTGGTCAGCGCTACGCCTCATGGAATCAAGGTAATATACCTTATTCCACTTCGGCACGATCACGAGGAGGATCCAATGGCCCCTGGTTATACGATGCGAAGTTATTACGTGTTTAGCCGTCGAATGATGAGAATTTGCAAAGGATGTGGCTTACCCGATGTTATAGGCAACCTGGATGGAATCTCGTGCGGAGTACTGATGGAGTAAATGCACGACGTAATCCTGCACCAGGTTCCTATTTGCCGCGATGCTTTGGGCCGAGATCAAATGTGGGTCGCCGAACGCCACAGAGTTGCTCATCTTCCTTTTCTCGGTCAGATCAATCATGTATCTGAGTATAGGAGAAAAAGGAGTTAAATTGCAGGCACTTAGCGATGATAAAACAAAACGGTGCTGTGTTGTAAGGACTTACAGCGTGAAGCATCGCATGAGCCCGGTGTCCAGCTCACGGTAGTGAAACATGTTGAAGATGTCAGAGAAGTCCACGGGAAACATATTTCCTTGATGGTGCTTGAAATCCTCCTCCTTGAAGCAAACTACGACGCCGACTTCTGTATTTGGGAACGGCCTGTTCGACATCTCGAGGTAATGATCATGAAGCGTCTGGCAGGCGATGCCCAGGTTCACGTTAGCGTCCACCATAGGTTGTCCCGGCACGTGTTGGCGAGCTAGCTCTGCCATAGGATATTCAACATCATCCGCCCGTTTCGAAGCTGACTTCTTGTCTCTGACTACTTTCAGCTTGGATGTGGCCCCTTGACTCTTCGTTCGAACACGACTTGGCCGTGAGCTCTCCACTTGTGGTACTGCCGGGAGTTGAGGGGCTGTTGGCATTGGCTGAGGAAAGGTGAGCTGCTTCGAAACCTCCGGTGGAGATGGATCAACCACCGATGAAAACCTCATCATCCTTTCATCCGGCGAACATAAAGGATAGGACGGTGCGGTCGGTGCTGATTCGAGGACTATGTCCTTCTTTGGCCACTGGACGAAGGACCCGACCACGTCACCCAGCAACTGCATCTCATCAGACTCTCGCGCGTTCGGCAAGGGACAGTTAGCAAATGTCTGGTTGATTGACTCGACCTGCACTCGCGTGAAGCCTGGCGTTAATGGGACACCGTGTATCACCGTTCCAGGAGCAGTCGGCCACACCTGACCGTACGTGGCGTCCATTGCGAAGTTCATCATAGCGAACTGTATCTGCATCTTGCACCGCGCCGGACCCCCAATTTGGTCGATGGGAGAAACATCGTCCGCACCCAAGGCGCAGCTACTCCGGTGGGTACCCGAGCTTGTGGCTTGCACCCTGTCTTGTAGGTACTGTGCTGAAAGCCTCTCCTCCATGGCTCTCAGCCTTTCTTCAAATTGTGCCTCAAGGGACGATTGTATCTCCACTTTCATCTACTCGGCTCTAGCTTTCTTCCTCTGCCGACATGCCTCCTGTGTATCACCGGTGAAGGCTTTGCCCCATGTTGCTAGATTTCCGAAACCCCTAGTGCATCCAAAGGGCTCCCTGGTGCCGATGGCCTCGGAGAGTATGTCTTTCTCCCGACTTGGCACAAACGAGCCTTGAGAAGCCTGCTCATTCAGCCCCACCATTCTCTGATAGACCTCCTCGTCTTTTGGGTTTCACCAGACGTGTTGACCACGAGGATCCACCTTCGACCTCGCCCTGCACCAGTCCTGGATGCGGCTGTCGCTGAAATCCGAGAACACCGGCTGCTGTCCGTGCTTCTCCGCTTCCTCGTCCTCCTTCGCCCATTTCTTCTTAGCACCGACGTACCCTGAGGTGCCGAGATAGTGCGGGTGCTTGTTCCTCCTGGCTAGCTCCTGCCCCTTCTAGCTATCTGCCTGGAACTCTTCAGAAGACTTCAAGGCGCAGAATTCTGACCAATCTTCTTCGGATACATCCGGGTATGCCTGGCAAGACGACTTATCTTACTTCAGATAGTCCCTCACCAGTCTGTGCTTGAAATTCCTCCAGCACTTCCCAGCCGTCAGTATAGTGGCTCGGTAGAAATCGGCTTCGACCTCTTCCGGGTACATGAAGGAGCCCTTGACTTCGTCGAACAGGGACCTCCGCTCCTCCCGTGTCAGCTCGCCCCAATCGGCGAGGGTGATCCTAACCCTAGAACGGGCGACCACCCCGCATAACGTTCGCCACTTCTCCCAGGTTTCTTCTGGCTCAGGAACTCCGGTCACCGGATCCAAGCTCTTGACTACCCATCTGCCCTTCGGCCTCCCCGATGGCTTCCTTGCTTTGCGAGAGCCCTTTCCTGACGATGTCGAAGGTCTTGGCGACCCCGACGGTGATATCACAGGGGACAGCAGCGGGGAGTTCATCTCCATTGTATTGAGGAGTAACTAAACAAGTTCTACTATGAAGTTAGTAGAGCGTATGCGAACTAATTGAAATCTTGATCTAATAGGAAGAACATGTGAAATTCAGTTTTAGCACTATTTAAAAGCAATTGTTCATCAATTGGAAGCTAAGTTGTTACCATTTGAAAGCAAATAAATGCCAAATATCTAAACTAAAGTATCCAGTTTGGTACTTGTTTATGTTTTTTAGTATTTATCGTCCACTTAGTTGAATCAACTTCTAACTACTAATATCACGCCATGCAATCACTAGCTAATAATCACAATATTGGAAACAGATGATGGAGGAGCATAGCAATTGATAACCCATCTGTAAATTCTTCTCAGTTTAGTATCACCAAAGTAACTAAAGATCAAGAGGAGTATCTGTTGTTATCAGGAAGCAAGAGCAATTAAAATCAATCTTAATATCTGTTCTTATCTAAGTTCTATTTCTTTCACCTTCTTCCCAACAAATATTCATCACTCAAAAGAAAGTAGGAGGAGGCCGGTTACTCACTCACCTTGCGGTTGGAGGAGGAGGCCGGCCGGCCGGTGCTCGGGGAGGTGACGGTGCTTGGGGGAGAGGCCGCGCCGGTGGTCGGGGAGGAGGCGGTCGTGGTCGGGGAAGAATGCCACCGGTCGGGGAGGAGGCGCCGGTGCTCGGGGAGGCGGCGGTGGTCGGGTCGGTGAGGGCCGGTGCTCGGGGAGGCCGCGTTGGGGGAGGAGGCTCCGCTGTAGGTCGGGGGCGGCGGCGCTAGTCGGGTGGAGGAGGCGGCGCTGGTCGGGGTGGCGGGTAAGGGTCGAGAGGGCGCTGGTCGGGGCGGCGCTTGGCAGTTTTGAGTTAATGCACGCGGGTAAGGCAGTTTGAGTTTTATATGGGGCGATATCGGAAGCGGTTGTGTGGATCTGACCGCCTCCGATTATAGATAAAGGAGGCGGTTGCGTGGATCTGACCGCCTCAGATATGTCCATATCGGAGGCGGTTGCGTAGTTATAACCGTCTCAGATATATGCATATCGGAGGCGGTTGCGTAGTTATAACCGCCTCGGATATGTCCATATCAGAGGCAGTTTTTAAAATCCAACCGCCTCCGATATGAGTAGCCCGGAGATCATGTCCGGAACCTCCGGACCAAGACTCCGGGTGCACTGGGACCAGTCCATTAAGCTACTGGACTGGTCCGGAATTCCATCTGGATTCCGGGCATCCCGGAGGTCATGTCCGGAACCTCCGGACCAAGACTCCGGGTGCACACAGAGAGCAAACAGCAGGGTAATCATTGGGGCTTCTCACTTGCTCTCTCTTCGGGTTATTCTCGAACATGGGTTGTGGATGAAAGATTCATAAGATAAATGTCCTAAGGAGCTTAGATGTCCTTTGAACATGACCATCTCAATTGTATCACCATTTGCACATAAATATTTCTATCAAGTTCAAAAAACAAAATCAACACTTCTCAAAAATGGAAATAAACATCTCAAATTTTTTCATCGCCTTTGCTTGCGTTTCTTTTTCTTTTTGATAGGCATTTCCTCTTCGAACTCTAGTCCTTCTTGATGATCTTCCCATACGTACCATGCTTCGTTAGGTTCATCGGTAATCACGTCTCTTATGGTATGTTGCATCGAAGGTGCATCTTCGAAGATCTTGTATTTGTCCTCATCCACCACACCCTGAACTCTGACAATCTTTTTTTTACCCTGTACGGCAATATAAAGATTCTTCTTCACCGGGTCGGTCACATAAAACACCTGGTGAGCTTGATTGGCTAGAATGAATGGGTCATCTTTGAATCCAACATGTTCAAGGTCTACTGTTGTGAAGCCGTACTTGTCGACCTTCGTAGATTGAAGCTTGACCCATCGGCACCGGAACAATGAAAATTTGAAGTACACATAGTCCAACTCCCAAATATCCTCGATGAACCCGTAGTACCAGCTCGTTTCCCCACTCAAGTCAGAAGCCTCTATGCGGACCCCCACTATTTTGAAATGTGCTTTTCTTATCTTGATCTCTCGTGTAGAATGTGTATCCGTTAATGTCATAACCTTGCCAAGTGACGACTTCGAATGTTGGGCCCTTCGCATACCAGGTTAGCATGTCGCTAGAGCCTAAACGAAGACGCTCCTTGAACCACTTGTTGAATTCTTTGTTATGCTCTCTCGTCCTCCACGCATCCGTTCTATTTGGATGCTCTTGCCTTAACTTTGCCCTGTGCTCGTCCATGTACGGGGCAACGGCAGTCGTGTGTTGCAACACCGTGAAATGGGCAAGAGTGTGTCCAGCTTGATCGACCGTTGTAGATTTCTTTCCGATGATCCCAACACCATCAAGCCTGCCTTCGTGCCGAGAGCGTGGCACACCAATCGGTTGATTCGACTCCATGTAGTCAACACAGAACTCGACAACCTCTTCTGCAATGTAACCTTCGACAATACTTCCCTCTGGTCGATACCTGTTTCGCACGTAGTGCTTCAAGATTCCCATGAATCTTTCGAACGGGTACATGCTCCGAAGGAATACGGGCCCGCACATCTTGATTTCGTGCACAATGTGGACGATGAGATGCACCATTATATCAAAGAAAGACAGGGAAAAATACATCTCTAGCTGACATACAGTCTCCGCCGCCGCTAACTCCAGATCATCTAGTTCGAACATGTCCATCACCTTCTGTGAAATCTTGTTGAAGAAGAAGCACAGGTTGGTGATAGATTCTCGGACGTTAGGTGGCAGAATATTCCTGATTGCAATTGGGAGCATCTATATCATCATAACATGGCAATCATGAGACTTCATGCCGATTAGTTTCAAGTCCTGCATCGAGACGAGCCTCTTGATGTTGGCGCAGTAACTCGACGGAACCTTCACACCATGCAAGAACTTGCAAAACTCGGTTCTCTCGGCCTTCGATAAAGTGTAACAGGCAGGGGGATGTATGTCTTCCCGTTAGGCAGAAGTACGGGCACCAACTCGGGCCTGATTCCCATATCAACCATGTCAAGTCGGGCCTTAACACCATCCCTCGTCTTGTCCTTCATATTTAGCAATAGACCCAGCACGCTGTCACAGACATTCTTCTCTATGTGCATCACATCGATGCAGTGCCGGACGTTTAGATCCTTCCAGTATGGTAGGTCCCAGAACACCGATCGCTTCTTCTAGTATGCGGACTCATCTGCGGCCTTTTTTTCCTGACCCTTTCCAAGCACGACATTGACATCGCTAACCTTCTCGAATATCTCTGCACCGCTTAATGGCATTGGTTTCGCACCGTTCTCTGTTCTCTCGTTGAACTGTGACTTCCACCTCCGGTAACGGTGCCTTATAGGCAGGAACCGCCAGTGACCCATGTACACCACTTTCCCGTAATTCCTGAGACTTAGGCTCACGGTATTCTCCATGCATATGACACAACCTTTGTGTCCTTTCACCGTCTGACCGGAGGTGTTGCTGAGAGCGGGAAAGTCTTGGATCGTGCAGAACAGCATGGCCCGTAGAGTGAAGTATTGTCTTTTGTCCGCATCCCATACCTGCACTCATGTGTTCCACAGTGTTTGTAGATCATCCATCAACAGTTGGAAATACACGTCGATGTCGTTTCCAGGTTGCTTAGGCCCTTCGATAAGTATGGACATCATAATGTACTTCCTTTTCATACAAAACCAGGGAGGTAGGTTGTACATACTGAGAAGTACGGGCCAGGTGCTGTGTCGGCTGCTCATGTTGCCAAATGGGTTCATTCTATCCGTACTCAGTGCAAACCTTACGTTCCTGGTTTCCGCAGCAAAAAGAGGATACTTCCCATCGAAGTTTCTCCACTGGATAGCATAGGCAGGGTGTCTTAGCTTTCCATCGGATGTCTTCCGCTCGTCCGCATGCCAGCGAAACAGTTTTGCTTCCTTCAGGTTTGCAAACAAACGCTTCAGGCGCGGGATTACAGGTAGGTACCAAGCAATCTTCACAGGAGTTCCCTTCGTCACCTCGATGGATTCCTCTGCTCCTTCTACTCCAATCTTACGCTTGTACCGAGAAGCCTTGCACACAGGGTATGAATGTAGCTTCGCAAACTCTTTCCGGTATAGGTTACAGTCATTTCGACATGCATGTATCTTTTCAACTTCCAGTCCCAACGGACAAAGCACCTTCTTCGCTCTGTATGTGTTTATGGGTAACTCATTCCCCTCCGGAAGCATGTCACCTAGGAGGCCCAACAACTTGTTGAAGCTCTTATCGGACCAGTTGTTGCTCGCCTTCAGCTTCAATAGTTCAAGCACGGCATATAACAGAGTGAACTTAGCCTTGCATCCTACGAATAGCGGTTTCTCCGAGGCCCCATCAAGCCTAGGAATTGTTGGTACTCTTTCTCGGTTTCATGCCCTTCAAAATCACGCAACATCTGTTCCAGCTCAGGCATCGAGTCGGGATCATCGGACATCTCATGGTCTAAATCACAACCGATATCAAAGGACATATCGGTTGCTTCTTCTCGGCAAAAATATCATCATCTGATACTACGGCTTGATCTTCACCGTGCTTGGTCCAAGTTGAATACACTTCCGTAAAACCTCTCTTGAAGATGTGGTACTCAATATGATGGAGCTTAAAAATCCTTACGTTACCATAGTCTACGCATGGACAATATGTGTCAGCTCTACCCTCTCTCAACATGTCCACCTCGGCAGCTGCCATAAATGCTCTCACTCCATCTCTATACGCCTCTGTGTTGCGAGCTCCATACATCCACGATCGATCCATCTAAACTGTGCATATGGAAAGTTCAAATTTTAGTTAAAAATATGAAGTGCATCGACTTCGTGACATGAGTTCAACATTTCTTCAATTACTAATTAACCTAACTAAATTCTAAAAATAATATCACTAACCTAACTAATTTATATAATTAACTAACCATACTAATTGACTAATATAACTAACCTATATATACGTGTCGACTCTCTTCAATTACTAACTAACCAAAGTACCTTTTTTGCATATAAAAATTAAGCCATAAAAATTAAGCCATCATTCTTTGCCTTTTCCATTTTAGCCACAAAATTCCTCCAAAAGTTGCATATCTTAACTCATAATTGCTACGCATTCGAACATACAAGAATGAATCAAATATCCCCATGAATCTAAATGTGATCATATAATTCAATATTCTCAATGTCCAAGAACAAAGCAATATCACAAAATTATTGGATAAATGATTCAAAAACTAAATACTAACCTTTGCTAATCAACAAGGAAGTATTATCTCCAACTGCTTTTCCAAATGTAGCTTCTCCACCGAAAAATTGCCAGCAAATCGCTCAAAAAATCGCCAGCATATCGCCACATTTAAGACATGATCGTATGTCTGCTCGCACAGCACAATTAATACTGTGAACCATATTGGAGGCGGTTAAATCCAAACAAGCGCCTCGGATATCAATTATAAGGAGGCGGTTATATATCATCAATCGCCTCTCATATTTGCTGACTTATCCGAGGCGGTTGATAATATATAACCGCCTCGGATATTGGACTTATCCGGGGCGATCAGAAATAAGAAACCGCCTCGGATAACATTAGAGGCGATTACTTATTTCTAACCGTCTCGGATGAGGTCGTTATCCGAGGCGGTTGCTCCCGAGCTCGTTATCGGAAGCGAGTTTTTCGTACTAACCGCTTCCGACATGTGTTATTTCGTGGCGCTTTTACTTAACCGCCTCAGATAAGCCACCTCGTATAGACCATTCTGTACTAGTGATGCATGCACCCCCCTTGTCTAGTCCACCATGGACTAGTAGACCACTTTTTCTCTTTTACCCCTCTCACCTATCACATTATGGCCATCCATGGTCATTTGTCAAGAAGCTCTCCCCGCCTATATAAACTACCCATGGGGCTTGCAAAATCCATATGATAAATGGCAAATCTAATAGAGAGAGGCCTAGAGCTTCAAATCCCTGATGAGGAGCTCTCATGGTGACCTAGGGTACTCCCCGACGACTCAAGGTCGCTAGCCAGGTCTCGACCTAGAGCTCCAAGTCCCGACAGGAAGCTCTAGTAGTGGCATAGGGAAGTCCACGATGGCCCAGAGTCAGTAGCTGAAGCTTGTACGAGGCAACTCTATCTAATAGGACTAGGTTGTACTTTATAAGATGATCAAACCTATTCAAAAAATATCAAAGCATCGAAATATTGTCGAGTGTAAGGTGACCTTCTATAAAGCCAGTCTACATAGCTCATTAGTATTACGACATAGTCATTGAGCTATCGATACACCCTAACCAATATTGTTTTTGTGATGATAGCAAAACTAAATACATGTAAAGAAATTATAGTGCCGTTAAGATTAGGCATGGCAATTTTAACTGCATATCAAATAGGCCCTAGAGCTTAAAAGGGTGTGGAGGTTGGAATTGGTTATAGGGAGATAGCTAGGAATGGCGGGCGCCATGCTTCTTTTTATACTGTAAACTTTGAATTAACATGATTAGCTTCATATGCGATATTTAATTACTGTTTTGGGGTCCGTTGTTGATCGTTGGTCGTTGATGACTCACGTCATCACCGATGAACATTTTACCCGTCGTTGATAACAGACTTATCAATGACGGGTAGATTTCTCTATCCATCGCTGATACCAGACCTATCAACAACGAATTTCTCTCTTTGTCCGTCATAGATGACTTTGTCTGGACTGATGGGCTCATCAGGAGCCTGTCGTTGATGGTTATATCCTCAGTGACAATCCATCTCAGTGGTCCATCATTGAGAAATGCTTAACCCTGGTAGGTTTTTTCCTACTTTTGGCTAGCCTTAGGAACTACTAGCAATGCCATCTACAAAACAATTGACAATTCACATACATAAGCATGATTCCATCACAGATCACATACTCACATACACAAGCGTGATACCACCACAAATCACATATTCGCACAAGCATTCCATCGCACATCATAAATCAACAATCACACAATACATCTTACATGTTATTTAAACTTCATTAAATGTTGTTTGCACAAGAACAGTTTGAAACAGACACAATGTATTAAAATAGATGCATTTAAACATTTTGGCTCATGAGGAGGCTCGAAGCCTGGACTCCTGGACTTCTGCTTCCTAGAGACTATCAGGTTCCTCAAAATGCATATGCACGAGGAGGATCGAAGCCTATCGTACTACTTCCTGGAGACCGTCAGGTTCACTGAGATGCATATGCATGAGGATTAAAATCTGCCTGGAGACTGTCAGAGTCCTCTAAATCTGTATCCATGAGGAGAGCGCATGGACTTGTTCCCACATCGATTAGGTGAGAAACTCAATATCATCATAAATGAAGTACAGAGATTTGAAAGGTTCATACTTGCTTGAGACTTCAGATCCGCCGATGAGGTCATCGGCTCTCACAGTTATTGAGGATAATGAAACCCATCTTGTGCACTCGTGGAAGGCGTTGGTTGCGTCATTGACTTTTCTTGTGTAGTGTCACCAAAATACAACATCATCACCATTGGGACATCTAAATGACACTGCACAAGACACTCTTTCAGAAAAATGTATTGTGCAGTGTACCGCGACGTCACAAAGGCGATAGATATGAAGGGAAGTAGGCTAGCCTATTTACAAGAAAACACTAGTCAACAATTTAGAGTATTCAAAACACATAATCAAGCAAATTGAGAAAAATGGGTCTACAATGGTTCAATGGTGCAGGGTTTAGAGTTAGGGTTAATGGAATTTTAATCTTATCCTAAACCCCTGAACCCTTGTAATTACTTTGAACAACTTTTTAGTTGGTCATTTTTCATCATTGGCATAATCTACCACTATCCGTCAGAACTTATAATCTATCGTGTCATTTAATCCACAATGGTTGACATCCTTCATGACAAAATTTGATGGTGACTTCACGCAAGTGTTGGTTTCTGCATCAACCAAAGACTCAGTGAAGGCACAACTTCTCGGACTAAGGGTTTTTACCCTCGCAATTGGGAGAAAGAGGGGAGGAGCCGACACCGGGGTGATTCCTCCCGATGCCCTAGATTTGGTGGACGGCGGGCATGCATCCTCTTAGATCTCCAGATCCGACATCGGGTGGGCGCGCCTCCTCCTCGTGTGATCGGGGTGCTAGAGCAGATCTGCCACTACTAGATCTGTGGCGGCGGTTGAGGGAGCGCAAGAGGGACAAGCGGGATCTGCTACCACTGGATTTGTGGCGACGGTTGAGGGAGTGCAAGAGGGACTTGAGGAGATGGATGGAGAAGAGAGAGAAGAGGCGCAGGAGTATAGCTTGAGATAAGGTTGGGCTCAGGAGGTGCCCTTTATACAAGGAAATAGGGGAGATCGGTCCAGTGTGGCATCCGCAATTTCTCATTTTCCATGCTAAATAAATTTTGTCACAACTCGTTTTACTTATTTAACTAGCATCACAATAAATTTGACACCTATCAAGGATGGGCCGTTTAAAATCCCATCGCTGATGACCCTTACCAAGGATAGGCAGCCAAAGCCAGTCCTTGATCATTTTTTCCAGTTTAGTGCAGAGACCTAAGTGAAAAGGCGCAATACTGTAGATTTGGTTGGTTCAGTATTCTATACTGCATTGAATTCAGATTCTATGCATTCAAACACATAATTTTTTTGACGAACTTCAAACACATAATTCAAGATATATATAATT
The DNA here is from genome assembly GCA_019208055.1 of Stipa capillata. Lineage (NCBI taxonomy): Eukaryota > Viridiplantae > Streptophyta > Magnoliopsida > Poales > Poaceae > Stipa > Stipa capillata. The sequence goes on from JAGXJF010004359.1 coordinate 49,484, forward strand.
AAAATAGTACATAATTTAGAAAACGTAGTTATTTATATAGTTCTTAAATACTAAAAGAGGAAAATGAATAACTAATAGTTCTCCAGTGGGACAACTTCGTCAAGGGGTTCTAGCTCCGGAGGGTACACCTTACATACTCTAAAAAGGTTGTCTCGCTCGTCGCCCTACTTGATGTACTTCCCATGGAGGCGCTTGACGACACTCTTGTCCTTGCAGTAGACGATGAAACGCGCCGGTTCGTGCCTTCAAGTTTGAACTTTATTCTCGGAAACTTATTCGTGAGCACACAGCAGACAACTCACTCGTTGGAGTAGCGTACGGGTTCAGCGTAGGCACATAGGAGGGTGCCATTTGCCCATAGCCACATTTGATGGCTTGGACCGTCGCACGGCAAAGGTGCACCTCCAAGTTGGCGAAGGAGCTTGTATGCTTGATCAGGGATGGAGGAGGCGACTCCCTCTTGCGCTTCTCGGCGCCAAAAGAGCTACCCGCAGCTGCCATTGCAATGCTCGATCAAGCGTGAGAGAGTAAGGGCTAATGCTTTGGGGGAAAGAAGAAGAGAGGGTGCGTGCAGTTGCAGAGAGGATGACAAAGAGTAGGAAGACGTACATGTACGTTAATATAGACACAAGAGTGACACTTGGTTAGTCGGCGTGACTCTTTGTGTTCTAAAAACTACCACCCGCTGGATACCAGCGCAACTCTTCATTTCTAAAAACCGCCCCCGCCCGCGCGCCTCCTCATATACTACGTGACTCCTTGTTTCTCAACTGCACGACACCTGTGCAATTAAGTTACATATGAGAGAGAGCTATCAACGATGGGCTTCCACTGTAGCCTTTCGTTGATGACAGTTTCCCGCGTTGTGGCTCTTCCTATGACAGCTATCAAGGATGGGCTCTCTAGCCTATTTGTCATTGATGAGAAGTTCCAGAACTGATTGCGTCTATGCAGAGTTCAGTTCTTTACATGTGCAAATACACAAATCATGAATTCAAACACAAAAGGAAAACATAGTTCATTACATAACAGAAAGGCCTCTAATGCGAAGAGGAAACATAGTTTAGATATTACATATCTGCTAACTAGAAGAGGAAAATAGAAACTAAAAGTTCCCTAGCGGGAGATCTTCGTCCAGAGGGTCCAGCATCAGAGGGGAGATCGTAACAACTTTAAAGAAGCTCACATGCTTGAAGACCCACCGGATGTACTTTGCGTGGAGGTGTCGGACGACCGCTTTATTCTCGCAGCGGAGGAGGATACATCCCGGCTTGTGGTGAGCTTCGAGGACGAAACGGTGTAGCCACAAAACTTCTTTCGCAGGATACACCGGACGACGTAGGTGCTGGAGTACTGCATGAGGTTAGGGAAGGCAAGGAGGAGGGGTGTCCTCGGTGTCCCCATAGTCAGAGAACTCCAATGCATCCATTGTGTCGCAGGATAGCGCCAGGATGATGCAAGTGTTGTCCTCACGGATCCGTGAAGCAAGAGGCAACGCCTCCCTTTTTCGCTTCCTGGAAGAGCTACCTGCGGGGGCCATTGCACGATGGGCGCGAAGAGCGGCTGGCTTTTGGGGGGAAGGAAGAGGAAGATGAGAGAGTGCACACGGTTGTGTGGAGAGAGCCGATCGCAAAGAGTGATATATGGAATAGCGCTTCGTCTGCTCCGCCGTGCAACTTCCAAGGAGCATCTCATTGACGGGTCGAAACGACGACCGTCGTTAATGACTCTCACTGACGGGTGGCCTAGCTATCCATCGTTGATGACTCCTTACAGTAGGCCATTATTAAGAGTGATCAACGACGGGTTCTATTTTTGACCTGTTATTGACAATTTTGGCATAAAGGCTCACGAGCACCTAGTAAAGTTATCAACGACGATTTTTACCTCTCTGTTATTAACGCTAAGTTTCATTGGCAGAATAAGAATACTCGTTGATATAGATTATGGACGTAGATTTCTATACTAGCTATCCTTTCTCCTTCGTCAAATCGAGAGGCGCCTCCTACCTCCCCAATAATGCTTTCCCTAATCGCAACCTCGACGTTTCTTCCATGTCTTTCGTTTGGACTTCTTCCTTGTTTGGAATATCTTTCTTGCTGTTCTTACTAGTGTTTCACTGTTCCGGACAGTCACAAGCACTACAGATCAAATTACAAAGGCAGGACCAAAGGTAGGGCCTACAATCAAGCCGGGTAATTCGGGCCCGATAGCGTCGCACCAGCGACGTTAAGCATCCATGAGTACTACTAGCAAATGGCTGTATGCGCCAACCAATCTCTTTTATTTGATGTGTGATCTTACGGTTGAAAAATTGGCCCTTTATGGAACAATTGAAAGCAAGTGGTTTACATATATGTTATATAGTTAGTAATCCTACAGTAAATCATAGTCATAGTATGTAATGCCTATGGACAATGAGTCTGTAATAAATTAATAATTATGTATATCTTACGGTTGAAAAATTGGCCCTTTATGGAACAATTGAAAGCAAGTGGTTTACATATATGTTATATAGTTAGTAATCCTACAGTAAATCATAGTCATAGTATGTAATGCCTATGGACAATGAGTCTGTAATAAATAATTAATTATGTATATCCTCAGATGTATAGGTAGAAGGAGATTTCTCTTCCATTATATAAAAATAGTACGTAAATTTGATTATCTTGTACAGCAACTTATGTGAATTGTTTTCTGCATAGCAGCAAATGATTCACTTTCGCATAGCAGCAAAGTACAATTATCACTTTCACATATTTTCCTTATACAGAACTATGGCGAAAAAGAAACTCAAAAGGAGTATCGAAACATACTTTGTGAATTTCCTTTTTGTTGTTGTTGGGCTGCCCAGGTCAGTTGAAAATAATTATCCTCTGGTTAAGAAAAAAATTGTGTTCCATATTATCTGATTGTTACTCTTTTTGGTGCTTCAACATTCTTGTACGAATCGGAGTGGCTGAGGCAAATCATTAAGAAAATGAAGCTGGCCTCTCTGGACAACAACATCCAGCGGCATCGTCAGTGCATTTTCTAACTAAGGTCTCTGATGGTCATGGCAAAATAAGTCCGATATGGGGCTTACAATACTGCAGATGGTGAGGCTTTGAGAGGCAGAGATCTCATGGCCCGCTCTCAGCCACCAATATAATGATGGATTAATCTTATATGTCCATTAATTCTTTATTTCTAATAAGAAGGTATATAGCAGCATTTTCAGGTATCATCATGTAAATTTTGAGGCACTATATCTGTACACATAGTAAGGGAAAAGAAAAAAAAGGTCAGGTTTTATTCGATATGATGTGCTCTCGTCGATTTGTTGTTGTTATTGTCATTTGCCATATTTCTTTATGTGTTTTTTCAAGAAAAATTCAGGCAGGACCGCAGCAGTAGCTGAGCTCGGGAGCCGAAAGGCCTCACTCTGGACTCCATGTGCGTCTTGGTACGTAGGGACCGGTTAACATACATACAGATTTGTTTTATCATTTTTGCTAATTCTCAATTATCTGAAATTTTTGTAAATCTCAATCACCTAAAATAACATATTACTAAAGCCTAAAATTGTAATTCTAAAAGTGTATAATTTTAGTAAAATACAGTTGCAATTTTTAGTTTACAAGTTATAATAGAGCGGGTTGGGGACGGTGATAATTGAATATTGATCAAACTGAGATTTAATAAAATTTCAAAATTTCAGGTAATTTACAAATAGACAATCCCTTTAGACGTCGATGCTATGATTTGTCCTTAATCATTTCCATCGGCTCAAACATTTATCTTGGTGAGGCTCAATCGAAATCCAGGTTATTATGACTTGATTAAATTACTTGGTTCACAATAACTTCATATAGAAAAACACACACATAAATTACATATCTTAATAAGCAAAACACCCACACCCTCACGCTTGTCCCTCTGTCCCTCAAAATCATTATTCTGAACTCTGAACTCTGAAGATACTAAAACAGAGCAGGGAACGCTAGAAAACCAAACGACCCATGCATGCATGCAACTGATCATAGCAACGTCGATAGACGATCACTGATCACGAACCCATCAGATCTCAGTGCTGGGCTGGAGGGTGGTAGATCGGCGTCGGAGACGAGGGCTGTCCTCCGTACGTCGGCGTGGGAGGGACAGGGCGGTAGTCCGGGTGCGGCTGCGGCTTGGGCTCCGGCTTCGGCGGCACGGGTTTCTTGTGAAAATGGTCGAAGAAGTGCTTTTTGATCGGGCCGCACATGGTCGCGGAGGCGCACTCCGCCGACGACGGGTAGTGCGTCTTGGCGCCAGCGAGGACTCCGAAGGTGCCCTTGGTCGACAGCGGCACGATCTTGGACGGCTCCTGCCCGGAGCCGTCGAGGTCGCCGACGGCTTTGCTCTCGTACTCGCCGTTGCTGTTCTTGCACTTGATAGCCACCTGAAGACCTGACGTTCAGGGCAGGCAAACAGTGAGCTTTTGTGTGTGCGCGCGCATCGACACAGTATGATCTATCTATGGAGGTACCTATGATGAGATCTTCAAGCTCTACAACTCAGTAGACGTTGTATAAGAAGTGCGTGCGTAAACCATATACTAATGTGGGTGTGTGCATATATATACCTGCATGTTGTACTCGGTGTAAGCTTACCCTTAAAAGCTTCCTCGGCCTTCATGTTCTTCCTGGTGCAGTCGGCGCACTTGGCCAAGCCGACGACGACGGACGCTGCCTTTCCCTCGGCATTCGCGACGGCCGCGATCGCTAGCAGAAGGGCGCAAACGCCGAGGATAAGTGCTCTAGGAGCAGCTCCCTTGTCTGAACTCTGAACCATTCGATTGCAATATATATTGCTTGTGTGAAGGAGCAGCACGATCGATGAATGGATGATGGATATATCGACTGAGAGGCGACGCATGGCTTATATAGGCGTCGGCGTTGATCGATACACAGCTCGATCGATCTGGCCGTGAAGGGTGGCGCGCAGTGATTCGAGACAACGACAGATCGGCTAATTCAAGTTTGGCGCCAAATTTTCAGATCGCAAATTAATACCATCCGTTGCATGATTTGATCAGTACGTACATGCCTCTCCATCTCAAACTCGGTTGGTGTGGTCACGTACAGGTTCCACAACGTCCGTCGCTGCAGCGTGCAGCGTAAGTACATTTTTCTTGGTGCATTCGATCGGCAAGCAGAGCAGTGTTGCTGTAACTTAAGTGTGTCCCCTGTAATGAATCTGCGCTACAATGAGCAGTACTTTACTTTCATGAATAGAATGGCAGTACTTCCAAATGAACTGTGCATTGATGACTTCTTCTTCTTGATCTGTGCTAATGTATGTTGGAATATTTGTGCTTGCGTTAAAGAAAAAATTCTACTTTTGGTCTCTATTATAGTATACCTGGTTGTTACGGACTATATATAATATAATAGAACTTATTGCGATTCAATCTTATCTCTAATAGCTTCTTGTACGCCAAGTCTTATACTGTATATATACTCGCCCATGAGGCTCAGTACAATCATCCATAGATTCTGCAATATTCATCCTCTTACATGATATCAAATGGTCAACCTAGTCTCAAACACGCTTTCGCACCGTGCCGTCCTCGAACTCTATGATCTCTCCCTGGGGATGTGCAACAAGTAGGTAGGGTTCATGTTATTGATCGTGTTGATCGGCCACCCGGGAGAGTCGTTTTCCAATCTCGTTTGATTGGGTTTTTCTCTCTCAATCGCTTAGTCGATTCTTTTTTTTTGTTTCTTAATCATAGAATGGTTTATGTTGCCTACCGCAGTCATCATCACATGCCTCTGGTCCAACTTCGGCATCGACTCTCCTCCAGCTAGCCTCTTCCTTGACGTTAGGTGGATAACAGGCGCGACGCCTCGGGGATGCCTTCAAGCGTCGCTCCCTGCTGCCCTGTCCAAATATCGTCTCCATGCCAGATCTTTGTCGCCATCTCAGAGTATCTGTCAGGACCTCGCAACTACAACCGACTCATGTGTGACTTATCATCTGAATATCTGAGTAATTACCCAACATACCATACGTATAAGAACTTATATATCCATCACCGCTAGACAATTCAACACCGGATCAACATCTCATATGCACTTCAGGCGTATATGTCACAGCCGACCGAGCTAGGCAAAGACACACACATCACAACAAGAGCCATGAGCAATTCCAAAATCCCTGTAAAGACTTAGCGTCATTCTTAAGTCCGGTAAGCACAAAGATCTCGGAGGAGCCCGGCAATTGTACCTTCACCCTAACCTACCCATAAAGCTAGTGTCCCTCGACAGCCCAGTACAATCACCCACACCCTGCCTAGCCGCCCAACGTACCACAGCTAGCAAGTCACTCAATCGGAGACCATCACGTTTATCGAAATGAAAGAACAACTCTAATTATTTATGGCTGTCCCATAAACCTCAATATCATACACATATAATATATGGGATGCCACAACAACAACTTGCATTTCACAATAAAACTGTAAAGAAAAAGATACAAGAAAGATGTATATAACACATCTCATACACAAGGTGGTTAAATATATTACAAACAACACAACCTGAGTATCGTTCACATCAAAAGTAAAGGTTCAAATAGTAGTAGAAACATTTTAAAATGCTCGAGATGGTAGCCCCTACCATCTCCAAAAGCTACACATAAGCCACATATGACCGAAAGAAATAAATGGAACAACTGACGTCAGATTCGGCACGATCGAGATCATAATATTCTCCTACACTTGGATCACCTATAGTAATAAAATTCTAATGAGTACTTTTATACTTGCAAGATGCTATTTATGCTCATTCCAATTAACTTAAGTATGACATGGAACAATAGAAGACTATGCAAGCAATTCATCTCAAGTTAAAGATAGCATGACATTTTCATTTAAATCAAGTTAACCACTTGATAAATCATTCAATTGATCCATTCTCAGATCTAAACATATATGAAAAACATCACTATAATTTCTATTTCAACATCTTCAAATCATATCCGACTTAAAGAAAGTCCGCGAATGGATTACACCACCCAAAATCTCGGCTAATGTGTAGTTGAGAAAGGGTTACACAACCCTAGCTTCAAACGGCAACAACCCCAGTGGGTTTTTGGTTCATGGTTGGCCAACTATGATCACCCAATGTCAGCGATAACACTCCCTCCGTGGGTAAAGGAAAGGACCCCAACTCAGCATCGGTCTATGTTACACCACCCGTCATATCCCTCAATGCGTATCAGTTCCCGGCTCTCACATTTCACTTATTAATTGTTGAAGTGTTTGATTAGTCGATTTAAATGTCATAAAATTGTTGGTCATGAACAGCAACGAACTCCTAATCATGCTAGGGAAACCATATATAATCAATAATCCATAATCATCATCATGTAAACAAGAATAATCATCTACTATCCAACCATAGCATAAAGTAATGAAAGGACCTTAATGACTAAGATGTCGCCTAGAGAGGGGTGAATAGACCTTTAAAAATCACTTACAGATTTGGCTTAATCCTAATGCGGAATTATACTAATCAGATTTTCACAAGTTTAAATCCTAATATGCTAGTCTTTCATATGAGCATAAACACCCTATGTGAATATATCAAGTTTGTAATCCTAGGGTGACAAGCAACCAATTCCACTTCTAGAAGAGATATACAAGTAGTCTATTACAAGTATGAAATACGATAAGTAAAGGAGACAAAAGACAAACGATGTATGATCTGGAGTTCGGATATCCACCGATATCATACGTCTTCGTTTGAGGACCCGAACATGCTTGACCAAAGGTGGGGTCTCTCTCAAGTTGCTTCCTCTCGAGGACTCTCCGGAGTCTCCCCGATCACTAAGGTTAGCTCTTTCCTCCACTCCTGGAGATGGTGAGCTCCACAACCACTTCACAATCTCTCGGGCCTCCTCACAAGCTTCTTGAGGAGATCACGACTCACCACCACCAAACCGTCTAGGAGTCGGTGGCCTCCAAGAGTAAAGGACTCTCGAGCATGATCGACACCGAGTGCTCGAACAATGCAACTTATGCACACACCTTGTGCAACTTATGCACAAAGGTTTCCTTCACACCTCACAAATGGCAACTCATGCACTGAGACCTTAGAGAGGGAGAAAGCTACTAGAGATGCTCAAGAATGAAGTTTGGATGTAGCAACCCCCTTCCCCAACTAGCCAAAGGGGGTATAAGTACACAAACAATCAAAATCTAGCCGTTAGAGAAAGCTGGCAGGGTGGCCGGTTTAAACCGCCCTTGTCGGCGGAATGGGGCCCAGGGTACCCCTAACCGCCGGCGGAGGCCAACCAGATACCGCAGAGGGTGACGCGTGGCGCTCCGGTCGCCGGGGCCTTGGGCCCCACCCGGATCGTCGTACGGAGCCCGCGGCCAAACCAGAAGGAATCGTGGGCCTCCGGGATTCCACGGCCCAGGCGCTGAGCGAGCACTCGGGATCCGTCCCCGAGCGCTCGGCGTCCCAGAAGGCGAAGGGCGCGCTCGGGGTCCCCTCCCGAGCGCACGGCATCTGGGCGGATGTGGGGCCCAGGGGAGCGTTCGGGGTCCGCCCCCCGAGCACTCTCCCTCGGGCTCCCCCTCCAAGGCGCCCCGCGCGGCCCCCCAGCGGGTGCTCCGCGAGCGCTCGGGGTTGCTCAGGGGCGCGTAGAAGACAACTGGCGCCCCTCCTAACGAAGGGGGTCACTCGGGACCGAGTGCCCGGGGGATGACGTGTCCTCTGGTGGGGCCCTCATCCATGCACGTCGTCCGGCGCCAAGCTTCTCCAGCAAGCCTCCGCCCTGGCGGAGGCATTTAATGCCTGTCATTCCGACGGGGAACCCAAAAAGCCCTGTGAAGGCATGATGACGATCAGGCCGGGTCCCACCGGTGCAGGCGATAAGCTCTGTGAGCTATCTCTCTCTCTCCCTGAGGGGTGGGCCCGGGCTGACAGATTCTTTGACCGACCAAGCGCGCCGCCTCGCACGCCTTGTCGCTGTCAACCCTTTTTACCCCATGGGGGACGCCGCCGCACGATCAATTGCGCGGCATGAGAGGCTGACTTATGGGGCCCGCGAGAGGACGTCTTACCAACCCAGTCAGAAGAAACCCCGTAAGTCTCCGTCCGCGGGGCCCGCCGAAGGCAAAGGTGTCAGAGCCCATGCTCCGACACACCGCGAGGCGACGGCCCGGCCGAAAGTCTCAAGTGGGCATTAAATGAAGGTGTGGGCGCTTCCAGCAGCGCCCACGTCGTCTACAGCACAAGTATAGCTCATGTTCTCCTTTGCCGACCTATGTGGTATTCCCCCGAGTATATAAGGGGAGAGCCTGGTCCATGCAAAGGGTTGGCAGATTTTCCTAGGTTAGATCTCTCTAAGTTTACTCCTTATCAAAGAAGCACCGTTCTTCCTCCGGGCTAGAGCTAGAAGAAGAACAGTGCGCACCCCTGTAACTGATCATACTGGCCATATACACACGTATATACAAAAACAAGCAGGACGTAGGGTATTACACCTCCGGGTGGCCTGAACCTGGAAAAATCCCTGTGTCTCCGGCATCAAGCATCATAAACCGCCCTCATCCTTGAAACGCCATCACCGGCTCATAAGAAGAACTCTATATCGCCCCAGGCCGAACCAACAAGGGGGTCCATTCGGACCACCGCTAGAGACGTTTACTCGTCGACAGCCCTCGAGCCAGCTTAAACCGCCCCCTCCCAACGGTCGAAAAACGGTCAGCAAACCACTTTCGGACCCTAGACTCGGAGGGTCCGGGTGGGGTCTGGATTGCTACTGGAAAGCCCAGACCTCCACCTGGAGGGTCCGTATTTGCACACCCAGATTGTCCAGTTTGGCCCTGGAGGGTTCGACCGGCGTCAGACGCTGAACTAATCGGACCATTTTGATCAGGCTGATCAGACAGCCCTCAGAGACCGGTCAAACTACCCTGGCCAGTCTGGCCACGAATCCCTTGTTTTTCAGCACCTTTTTCTGGGAACTCAAAATTTGGGCAAGCCTTTATTCAAGGATTTTCACCTTAGTCCATATACTCCAGAAATTGACCTTCCGGAGTCCGTGAACCTAGGTCAAACACTTCTACCACTTAGGTCAAAAAGCAACCACACGCCGAGACACAAAGTAAAGGGCTAACTCACACGAAATCAAACTAGGTCCAAAGCCTTCAAGCACTCACAGCTCGGAATCTCCGGACATGCTAGAAGCCAAAGCTCTAGCCCACTTTACACAAAAACCAATGCGATGAAATTCAACATATGCAAAGACTTGAGCACTCGACGCACAACATGGATAAGCTAACCATCCGATAGCCCCTCTTAATAGTACGGCTATTTATCCTATAATTCAGTCTCTCTCCAAGCATCTAGAGACATGTAAAATAGAAAACCTTGGCTAGGCATACATTTGTCCGCTCTGCTTTTGAGCTCGATGATGATCGCCACCCTTTCTCCAAGCCAGAAATCATCTCGATCATGCTTTTCTCTTGAAGTCTTGCATGTAGCTCCTCCAAGATCCTTGCGAGAGACTTTCTCCTGCATTCATCTTCACTTGTCCATCTTCATTAGATGGACCTCAAGCTTCCAAGCCCATATCTTCTTGTAGAGCATATCTTGGTACTTGCTCTTCTTATCTTGATGACCATCATCTTAATGTCATCCTCTAATAGAATCCAAGAGCTTGACTTCTTCATTGCATCCCCATGAATAGCACATAACCCACACACATACTCTTTTACATAGAGATGTCATGGGTTAGTTCATAAGAGGGAATATAGGAATATCTCACCATAATTACTTGATCATACTATCTCAAGTGACATATTCCTTTTGCTCATGCGTTGATCGTCTTAAATCCACTCCTTGGACTTGTATCTTCATCAACCAGTGTCTTGTGTTTTGATAGAATTCTTCTTGAATCCCTCTCATACTCTTCATGCTCATGTGTTGACAATATTCAATCCATCCTTGGATTTGCACCATGGTCAACCTTATCTTCTTCTTGAGCTTAGACACTTGATGCATATCTTTGATTGACGGCCTTCTTCCCGAATCTGTCCAATGTTCTTCATGCATCACCTATAGATGTAACCTCATATCCAATCTTCAAGAAACATATTAGTCTATAGGTACTGTCATCAATTATCAAAACCACACTTAAGGACTAAATGAACTCCCAAGTAACCAGAATATTTCATTTGCCTTGCTATTTGGAGTCTTGCACTTGTTGAGGATCACCCTCATACTATGCCTCGTTGCCGGATTCTATCGCAAATAAATCAGAAATGCCAAAAATGATGAAACGAAATACATAGTCAACATCAGTAAAATCAAAGAATATAATATGCATGAAATGCATCCAAAAATGTAGGAATGAAATTATGAAGCTAATGCAATTGGTTTCATTTAATTTGGAGCTATAGAACTAAAGTTACAAAAAATTAAGGTTTGAATTCAAATTTTAGGTTTTTTGGGAGATTTTAGGAATTTAGAAAATTTTCATAGTAACATGAATGAAAGTTATACCATTAAATTCTACAGATTAAAATATGAATATACAAAAATAATCAACTCATTTGGAATTTATATAAATTTTTTCTACAATTTTTACAAGTTTTAAACATTTTAAACATTTTTTATCTTTTTCTCAATAAAGATAAATATGTAAAAAATTATTATTCTTAACTTTAGTGCAGTCATAGAGGATGACATGTGGGGCCTCTAGTCAATGTTGACTGCTCAACCTTGACTAGTCCAACTGACTATTGGGCCGACCTGCATACTCTCGAGATAAAATAAAATAGCCCTAATACACTACGTGCTACTGACCAATAGGGTCTACATGTCAGAAATTTTCTTTTATCATTTTTGTTGTTCCTGTCATTTATCTGGTGGGTCCAACATGTCATACACACATATTTAGACATTTTTAGTTGAAGTTGACCCACCTGTCATACTAGGGTTATCTCACTCTCAACCCTAACCCTAGTTACCCATTCTAACCATAAGGGCCAATGGCCGTACCGGTTGGCAGCCAGCTCGCATCATGTCGTGCTCCAGAGAGCACCTACATAGGCAGCAGAGGGCACACCCGAACACGCCAAGCAGTGCGTTCGGCTCCGGGTGCTACCGCGGGTCCATTTTTGTGCTTGCTAGTGCCTAAGACTCGCCAGAGTTGATAACACGATGATCACCGGCGGCAACCGAAACAGGGAAAAGGCACAGGCTAGACTAGCGGGAAGCAGGAGAAAAGAAGGAGAGGGTTAGGATCTAGAGCTCACAACGATGTTGTGAGGGTGCTCGATTGTGGCGGTGGACGGCACCGTCAACTGAAAGAGCATCTAGGCCCCTAAATGGTTTTAATGGTTAATGGCAACCTAAATTGGAATCTAATGTTTACAATGAGTGTAAGCAGGATAAGTAGGTTCCATGAAAAGGATTCATCCAGGAAATGATGACCACCCAAAGGTACAAAGGTGGTTTCCAGGACAAGGAGATAGCTGCGCTAGGCAGCTGTGCCACAGCTGTGAAGAAGCTGGTGCTGTGCAAAGAGTTGCAAGCAAGGTGATGGTGGATTGATGCGTCAAGGGGCCGTGACTACAGTGGGTGGAAGCTGAAGTCTAGGTTTGCTAGTTTTCTTGAGTCCTTAGGAAACACCTGTACTACAAGAGGGATGAAGTAGCAATGATTTTTGGAGATTCTTTTGCTCAATGCTCAGAGTGTTGGACAGCGGCACTGATGCCTTGAGGTCAATGGCCAACAGTTTTGCACAAGTGTGAAACTGGGATTGTGCTAGCACAATTCCTAAAACCCTAGAGCCAAAGTTACCTGTGTGGCACAGCTATGTCACAGGTGAACAACCGCTCTATGACTCAGGTACAACTCTGTGTCAGGGGAGAGCTTGTAAATGCTAAGAAAACTGCACTGCGATAGTCTGTCTGCCGAGTCAGAAGACTGTTGGAGGTTCTCTCCTGAGTAGGCATCAGAGTTAGTGTGTGCGCTGAGAGCATGTAATGTACCAGGACCTAGCTTAGTGAGGCTACGTCAATTAGGGTTTCACTTGTGTCAGCCTCCGGTGACACAGGTGTCGGTCTGCCTGAGCCGGTTACCATTGTGCGTTGTGATTAGCTGTGTCACCGGTGTCTGTCACCGGTAAGTCATTTAATCCTACGTGGCATGAGTGTAACGGTCAGGTGCCTGTGGACTCTCTATATAGGGGATCAGGGGAGGTCTTAGACCTCAACCTTTGCAAAAAGCTCTGCAATCCATTTCGACCGTTGCAAATCTCTTTTCTCCTGAACAGAAGCAAATCTTCCTAAATCTTAGTTCAAGTGAGAGTTAGAGCTTTGAGCTGAGAGCACTGATTCCTCCAAGAGTTGTTGTTGTAGATTCTTTCTTGGAATGTCTACTCCTAGACAGGCGTAGGGGTTGCTGTGACCACCCAAGCTTGTGTGGGCTAGTACAGTAGTCTGTGAAGGTGATCTGAAGTCTACCTGCTGCAAGGCGAAAAGACTTCCACAAGCAAGAGAAAGAGACCTGAAAATTCAGGTACTCGGAGAACAAGCACGATTTAGTGCTGGCCATCTCTTCGGAGTAGCCTCTCCAACGGAGACGTGCCATCTCTGAAAAGAGTGGGAACTTCGGTGAAAAATCTCTTGTCTCTCTGAGTACTTTCCTCTCTGTACTTACTTGCTCATCTGATTTGCATGCTTGTGTGATCCACTGTTATATATAACCTAGCTGCGATCCTATCTCATTGCCTGTGTTAATCTAGCTGTGCCACAGTTGCGTTATTGCTTATCTCATATCGGTGCCAGTTACCTGCTACACAGCTATCTGCCATATACATCTGCTTAGGGTTTTTAGCTTACCTGTGTTAGCCACCTGTGTGACAGCTATGTGTTAATTTACATATCAAATACTGCCTAAGTAGTTAACATGTTACACAGCTAGCAAAACCCTTCAACCTTTAGGTCATTAAACTTGATAAACTGAAGTAATTGTTTAAAATTGATTAGCCTCCTATTCACCCCCCTCTAGTTGGCACCTACAATCCTGTCATCAACTCGGTGGTAGGCAACAGCGGTGCCTCACCGAGCTCAGTGATGAAGAAGTGGAGCTACTCTGAGATTCTGCTGGTCGAGGAAAAGCTTCACACCATCTTTAGTAAGGTGACAAAGCTAGGATTGAGGCTCGGGGCTCGATGAAAGGAGATGCCGATGAAGCAGTGGCTCTGGTTGGAGACGAAGAAGAATGTAGGAAATCAGCATTGTCACAACGTGATGAGTAGAAGAGGAACCATAAAAGAGAGTCTAGGGTTAGAGCAGTGCAGATCAACATCGTTGGCGCGAAGGAGAACCACCAAAATCCGTGATACCGATGATGCCTTGCGGTGGTGAGGTTGTCAGAGTTAACAGTCACTCTATTCCCGATGTCAGACTTGAGGTAAGGCCCTGGTTTGCACGTAGAGGATAGCTGATGTGATGTGGAACTCGAGGGCATGGGCTAGGGAAGAAATAGCGAGAAAGGGAGAGAGGGATATAGTGGGGAGAGAAGTGAAGTGGTGGAGCTCTCATAGAAACCAACAATGCTAACGGCGATTTGGTGCCGTAGATGAGAAGTGGCAGTCGCAGAGGGAGGACAGAGTACATCGGAGTTCGGCAGAAGGGACGGTGTGATGGCACGGAGCAGGTAGCCGTTGAGCTCCTGCTCATGGCCGAGCGCTCCTCACCGAGAACGAAGACTCGTGGAGAAAGGGGCATATATGGTATGGCCCGATCGACAATGTCAAAGGGAGGTGAAGGTGGTCAAGCAGCTCGGTGCGGCAACGTTAATGGTGGGCTCGCCCCACCAGGAAGAGGAGATGGGCTGGGAAACCGGCCCAAGAGGTAAGCATTTTTTTTCTTTTTTCTTTTTCTTATTTTTAGTTCTGTTTTAGGGTTTCAATTAGCAGAGGGTTTGAATTTCAGTTTTTAAATATGTAAAACTTTACAGAGGACCTTTAGGTCATTTATGACCTCCATGAATTTTCTAAAATAAAAATAATTTAGTTTGGACTATCATTTAAATATAACTGAAAATTGTCCAAACTTAGGTTAGTTCAGCTACTTTTTAGATATTTTTGAAAAAATTATATTTGAGTTTAGGGATATAAATAAACCTCAGATATAAAATTATATAAAATTTTGTATAGAGGAAATTCACTTAATTACCATATTGCAATTCTAATTCATTTAAAAATATTTTTAATTTGAATATGCAATTCAATGTCAAATGAATTGAAATTTTTTTGGAGAGCTTCCTTGAGTTATTACCATATTACAATTATTATGATGAATTTTTGGTGAATTTGGTTTGACAACTTTTATTTGAGTTGGTTTTACGTCAAATTTGGAAGGTTTTTGATT
The DNA here is from genome assembly GCA_019208055.1 of Stipa capillata. Taxonomy (NCBI): domain Eukaryota; kingdom Viridiplantae; phylum Streptophyta; class Magnoliopsida; order Poales; family Poaceae; genus Stipa; species Stipa capillata. Next base: position 64,905 of record JAGXJF010004359.1, read on the forward strand.
TGAGTCATTTTTAATTCACCTATATGCTGAAATGAAATGAGGCAAAACTTTTTATTGCACGATGATCTTCACTGATCTCATTTTACAAATATTTATAAGAAGGACTTTACAACATTCGCGCTACGCAACCGAGCACCGGGCGACGGCTATGTTCACCCGTTCATGCCGCAACATCGTCACCCGCGGTCATCGCCACCCGGCTACTGTAGCACCTCCCCAAGCGTGGCACCGCAACCGCAGGCTCACGCCGCTACACCAACTCATGGACCGTCACTGCACCGCTTCCTGTGGCGTGGTGTTGTTGCTCGTGGTCACCATTGTCGTCTCGCGCCTCGTCTGTAGCGCCACCATCTGGTTTTATTTGCATGTTCTCATGCACCTTTTTTCTAATTGTCTTCACACTGCAACCCAGTCGCATAGGCAATCTGTTCTTCGCCGCTTTGTGTACTGCAACCACCGTCGTGTCCTCTCTCTCCTACTGGTTGTACAACCCTCCAAACATTAATGCATGTCATATGTTTGTCTTGGCGCACCTAATCTAGCACAATCGACGTGAACCTTTGTCCCTGACACAACCCTCAGTTCAAGCAAAACCGATGTGGTGTTTCATCTATGAGGGCTTCAATTGCATCGTCTTCAGCATCAACTTCTTCCTTAATGACTGCCTCAATCGCATCACCTCTTTTTCATGACGTTTCTTTGCGCTCGTGGCCTCTAGTGCGGCTACCTCAACTACGGCACCTTGACTTCACTTGTGCCAACCACGGTGGCCTCTCACATGGCTACCTCGACCATGGTCACCTCGCTCTCGGTTACCTCAACATTGGCACAAGAATTCCATTCCAGTTTGAGCGTCTGTCACTACTACAGAATCCATGTAACGAGACACCCCTGTACAGATGTCTCTTCAGAGCCGCCTGGACAGAGAGTATCACAGACGGTTCCAAAAGAGGCAATGATTACGAGTAGTTCCCATTAGGTGGGATACTACAGTACAGACGGTCCCAAACTTAGAACCATCTGTGCTATTTGTACATACAATTCTAAGTTTAGAACCGTCTGTACTGTAACGTCCCACTTAACCTGCTAGTGGAGTTTTAGTCTCATATTGCTAGTTGAAGTGGAGAGAGACTACTTTATTAGGATTGGTGCTCCACACTTCTCTAAAGCAATGAAAGGAGAGAAGGGAAATACCATATGCGCGTGCTCGCTCGCCTTGCCTCGCCGGGCCAGGCATGGCGTGGCGTGGCGAAGAACGCGTGAATGGGAGCGGCGAGGTGCGGATGGGCCGCTCAACCCTAGCCCTATTTTTTAAATATAAAACAACATCACATACGGTTGGAACCGTACTGTCTGTACAAATCTAATTTGTACAGACGCTTTAATATAGTCGGTTCAAAAAAGCGTGCCATGTAGGAGTTTCGGACCTTCTGTACAAAGCTCTTCTGTAGTAGTGTGTGATGCTCTCGTTCCAACTACGGGGGATGTTAGAGCATATCTAGTTGCTAAGGACCATACAGGATATGATATTTGTTCGTATTCAATCTTATCTCTAACAGTTTCTTGTACCCTGCTCGCCCTCGAGGTTTAATACCATCATCCACACATTCCACCATATTCATCGTCTCGCGCTGTCAACTATTACCATGGTTCCACCCCATCTGTAATTTACATTCCCAACTCTTAATACCGGTGCAATTAACTCGAGTCCTCGCTAGCAAAACATGTTCTCGCTGGCACACCGTGGCACCCCGCCTTCACAAGGGCTCATCTGTCAGAGCCGCTTCTCTCGTCTCCCCTTTCTCTTTTCTCTCCCTCCCTCTCTCCAGCATCGGCCGTTCGCGTCCCTTGCTCCTTCTCCCCGTGCTCTCAACGCCCAAAACGGTGAACAGGCTTGTTGTGCTTGCTTGGACTGACGCGCCTGCACAAAACGGGCCCGTGGGGGTTGCAGAGACGGCACGCTGCATAACTGAGACAGCGGCCAGTGGAGCTCGAGCTCGCTAGGAGGGAGGACCACTTTCTCCTTGGTGCTGCCCTTCTTGTTCTTATTTACATTATTTACGTTCTTCACTAGGCAGTCAAATCGCCTGAATAGTCTTCGGTGAATTCTGACAATCAAAAATCTCGATAGGAATTTTGGATGGCTAGTTCCATCGAAGCAATAAGAGTGGACAAGTTCACTGGTGTGAATTCAAATGATAACTAGTCAGTTTGTGTCTCTCAACTCTATGAATGTAGTTTGGGTTGTCTTCGGACCTCCTAAGGAAACTCAAAAATCCTCGCAAGGAGAGTCTGTGATAGCTACAAGATTTGTCACATGCATTCTATGCGTACATTCCAACCGGTTTACAATGCGCGTATGCATTGGAGGAGCGCAAATGTTGAATCGTCCTCAAAATATTTCCCAAAGCTTCCTTTTACATTTTAGCCCCGTGTTGCTCCCATGCGCAACACCAGGGGTAACAAAACCCTAGCCGCTGCCGCCACTCTGATCTCCTCACTCGTCTCATCATTGCCGTTGTTGGTCTCCGCATGTCCACTCTCTGCATATGGAGGCGAGGCCTTTTAGACAATGGTCGTGGTGGGCATCTCTTCACACATCTATTTCAAGCGGCGATCAATCTAGAGGGGATGCACGGGTGGAACCCTCCTAATTGGATCGGGACAGACAATCGGAGCTGCCAGCTGCGTTGCGAAGGAGACTGAAGAGGTCGGTGCAAAGGTGACACGCGGGTGCCATGCCTGGCTGGCGGTGAGCAAGAGTGCTACTTGTGCGCTCTTGTAGCCGTGTTAGGCGGTTGGTGGCATGACTTTTCTAGGGGTCATTATCGGCTCGGCAAGCAATGGTGGTATGCGGTGGCTTGACCCACTGGCGTGGGATCACGGCGGACTTCAGCCACCCTACAGCCGTGACAATCCACAATGATGGAATTGAGGATTTAGCTAGGGCTGCGGTGTTCAGCGATATTGGTTGCAGATGGGGAACACCGGATCGTCAGGGTGAAAATCCACAGTTTGTCATTAAATAGATGGATCTGACAACGGCAGCACATGAGCGTCGTTCCTTTTTTAAGATGTTGTCTTTGAAGCAAATATACTTGTTCTTGGGGTGAAAACTTTTAATTTATCCTTTGTTACATGGATCTAGCAACGACGGTGTATAAGCGTCATCTGCTTCGTGAAGATATAATTGTCTTGGAGAATTATTCTTTATCTGATCTAGTGTTGTTTAGATGCTTGTGTTGGTCTTAAGAATAACATATCATCGTACTAGTGACGATAGGTTTTTCCGCTGATGCTGGCCACAGCGTGACATCCGTTATCAATTTATGCATCAATGCTTTTAGAGTCGTTCGAATAAAATTTAATCGAACGTATCGTATGACGTAGAAGCTCAAAGAATGAACGAATCCGTTATTTAAAAAAGAGCAATAGTTTTTTCCTTCGAAAATACACCCGGGCGGAGAAAATCTGCTTTATCATTACCCTCGCTTAACCTAACTCTCACCTGGTTCCAACGAGCCAAATTATGGTTAGGCCACCGACGCCTGCATCTTCCTCTCCTTTCTCACATGTGCTATGACTGGTCAGCCTGTCTGCGTAAAGGTCACATGCGGTGGCTAATTAACCAAAACTGAAAACTTCATAGTCTATCACGTGGATTTTGTTCTTGATCACCATAATCGCCGGAATCGCAGGCCAAACGAATGGATGGATGCTATTCAGGATTATGTGTATTCACTCAATTGCATGATGTAGGACGCTGCTCAGCTCACATGACTGAGAGAGAGCCCCTCAAGATAGTCAGGTGCCCAAGTTTGTCACTAGGTGTGGTGGGGGGCGGGAGCGGGAGCGGGAGCGGGAGCGGGAGCGGGGGTGGGGGGTGATTTTTTCCTTTTGCAAAAAGAAACAGCGAAGAGCAGTGCCCGTAAATGCGAACTTGCAAGGTCTCGGGATGTCCAAAACAGCGTGATTGGCAGCTGCTTGCTAATGTTATCCTTTTCTTTTCCTTCACCTTTTTTGGCTAAGAAGATGATACTAATTTTTCTCCTGTGCACAGTACGTAGATTGATAATTCATGAATGGACCAGGACAGTGTCCTGTATTAACTTCGGGATCAGTCGACCCTTGTATATTCTGATACTATTCCCATACATAATCACAATTGTCTGATGCTAGTTCCTGCCATTATTGTTAGGGTTTGTTTGGTTGGGTTGTGGCTGTTGAAAAAGCTGCTGTTAGCTGACTGTCTAAAAGCTGCTACGACTGTAGGAAAATGAATATATGGCTTTTGGTTGATTCAAACTATCTATAGCATTTTAAAAAATGAGCACCGAAGCGTCAGCACTTTATAAAAAGCTAGCAGAAGGCAACTTTTCCAAACAGCTGAATTTACACTGCAAAGCCCACGGCTACCGTTGGCAAAAGCTGCTGAAAAACTGGCCGTTTGATTGGGCTGCAACTTTTTCCAATGAAAAGCTGCTGAAAAGCCCAACCAAACACTCCCTTAAGCTATGACACTTGCTGAATGTGCAGACTTCATACATTCTTACAGTGAATTTGGCAACCAATGTTGATGTTACATAACTTCATCCAAAACAACTGATACTGCATAACTGCAGCTCAACCATATATTCACAATTTTTAATTCTTGATTTCACATTAACATTAGTATACATCAGTCTCGTGCTGGCATTACAAGAGTGCTCCTACATAGCTACTGGGTCATCCCCCTTCTGCTGAAGAGAAAAAATATGTCCATGTCTCGAGCCAATTGGATTCATGTAGTTCCTTCAGCAGGTTTTGGTTTCGCCACAGTCGACAATCTGACTCTTCAAGAATGAAAATTTCGAACAGTTATCATACAAGTAGGGATTGAAAGCAATGAAACTGAACTGCGACTAAAGCACAAAGTCACTAGAATTGGCATTGTACATAAAAATGACAAAGGTACATGTTTAGACAGTGCAGTAAGTACCTAAGGGGCTTCCTCGGAGTAGTGAATGTGGATGCAAGAGGGCGAACTAATGGGGCAGGAAGCTCAAGCAGCTATTCGTCCGAAAACAAATGAACAAAATCAGTCTTAATATCCACGGATGGAGTACACAGCATGGAAATTTAAGAGAATTTTTAAAGTATGAGATTTAAAGGGGGAGGATGGCCAAGAAGAAAATATTTTAATATACACAATAGCTGCCTTCTTGTATAAACAGCAAAATATAATGCGACGTGTCACAAAGTGTACAAGCCTTTCTTTTACTTGTATTAAATAAGTAGATTAAATTAATCTGGTACAAGAACAGTGTTAACATACTGTTCCTACAAAAAGCACACAGAACAGAGCAAAAACGAGTGCAAGCGAAACAACATCTTTGGATTGTTACGATCATTTTCTTTCTTTTCCATGCTCAACTTTCCAAACGGCATAATTTTGCTCCCTTGACTATAGTATGGTCAAAATCATAGGTCGTCTCCATCTGTTATGACCAAGGTTTCATATACCAGTTCCACACAAAAATGTGGGGAAGAAGAAAAATCTGGCAAATGATAACTCAAATCCGGTAACAAATTCAAACCCAAAGTCCCAGACCAGTTATAACAGCAACCGGGGATAGAAGTTCAAAATGAATTTTAAATTCAATACAAATCAGACACTTTTTCTAAATCCCGGTCTCTATCAAATTTCCAGGAATCATAAGTAAATCTCCTATTAAGATATGATTTCACATAGTTATATTTGAATCTTCCAAAAATATTCATAAGCACAGCAGTAGATGATCATGCTTGTCTTCTCTTGAAAACTATTATTATGGGTACAGGTTTTTATGACCTATTCTTAATAATTTAGTATAATAAATTATTTAAACAGGGAAGCTACAACATAAAGGTCTAGAACTAAATTCATACAACTTCTGTTAAAAAATATTGCAAGTTCCATTAAGAAAAGTACAACTAAGCTGCAAAACTGGAAGTTTCAAACAAATGACATGTACGACCTAACTGAAACCAAATCAAATAAAAGATATGGTAGATTCAAATAAATAAGGAACAAGAAATAAAGAGACATTCAACAAAAAGACTGTTCTGTTTAAGTACATTAGAAAACAAAATGTAAAAAGAGACACTTCAACAAAAAAGCTGTTCTGCTGAAGTTCATTAGAAAAACAACGTGCGTAAACATCGTGCGAAAAGAAAAGCACTTCATGCACCATACAGCGTTCATAATAACATAAAATACGTAGAATATTTTGCAACCAAGATGCACTGTGAAAATAAAGTAAATACAGCAAAAAACCCTTACTGACTCCTGGACCATATTCTTTTTGCATGTAAAAGAGCAACCAATTTCAGTACTGCAACATTCAGAATCTAACTTAGAAAATGAGACAAACAAAACGTAAATGGCTTTCAAAACCCAAGCATACTACAGTGCAAGGTCAGAAACTCAGAATAGCTAATAAAATGAAAAAGGTGCCACAAGTAATAAAAATCAATATAGTCCACTGAGGGCCAATGCAAAATATATAACACTATAGAGAAGTAAAATGCATTCAGATAAGAAGATAAAACGACCTCAAGCTCTTCCTCAGCTTTACGCTTCACATGATTACTATTGCCATGAGAACTTGCAGTTTCCGTTTGCCCCACATTGATCCCAGCGATATGCTCTAGAGATAGTATTTGATCAGAAGCACTTAAATCTTTCTGATTTACCTTCAGTTCATGAGATCCCACCTCATTGAGATCATCAGGTACCGCTAGCACAGCTGAAGAGAAAATGATGTGTTTATTTACAGCACTTTCTGCAGGTTCTTGACGTGAACTATCTAAAAGTAAGTCCAACCCATTTGTTGGAGTTGGAGAAATAACAGTTGAGTTGGGGACCATGCTCCCTGTTGGCCTAAATACATCATCTACAACATGCTTCTCAGCAACAGATGTACTTTGTGGATAGTTCCCCAGATGTTCCCACTCAACGGATTCTGCATGGAGATTTGCGTCCCCATTGGAATTATGGCCAGTTTCTACACTGGGAAAACTAAAGGCCACTATTGAATTTCTTTCCACAGACTGATATCCACCACAGGGATCTGAAGGAAGTTGCTCGGCATCACTCAGGACATTTCCTGTTTGAGCATCAGCTAAGACCTTATTTCTTGAAACTGTACAGGCTTCCTTGCCGGCTCTTTTGGAAGGACGAGGACGCACACCACCAGGAAAAACAAATAATGGGATATCTTTTCTTTTTACATGGGACACTTCAATTTCCATTCCTTCTTTCCAATGTTGATACGCATGAATAGAGCTTTTAAAGTCATTCACAATTGCTCTAATGTCAAAATGCTCAGCTTCTTGAGTTTGGGTGATTTGATTTCTCCAAAAACCCATAAAGTAAAAACAATGTAATGGTCTAGAGTTGTCTAAGAAATCTCTAGGATTAGGATGTAAGAGGACCTTCTCACGTGTAAATCGCTCCATCTGAATCAACACCAAAAATATATATCAGAACACAGCTCAGATTGTTAAAAACAATGTAATGGTCTGGAGTCGAGATTCACTTGTATGTGTCAATCACCTTTAATACAAGCGTACGAAGTCGAGATTCTACCCAGCCTTTCCAATTCCTGAGGTCATCTTCGCTTCTTGCTATGATCTCAATCTTTAGATAGTTTTTATATGATTCGAAAAATGGATATGGCTCAAACAAAGCATCCCAGTCTGCTTTCGTTTCATCTATTGCCTACATTAAGTCATTGAATTGACAATTAAAGTGAAATCAAAAAATGCAACACAAATATAAACTATGTTAGCAGAGTTGAGCAACAGCATTTTTGCCTATTGAAGTATCTGAAATAAGCACATGTTATAAATAAGATAATTTCATTCTGCAAAAGGAAAGAAATAAAATACTTTCACAGTTTGATATATAGAAAATATGTTCTGGGCATCTATGCAATATTGCGAAGAGGCAAGTAGTATGAATTTGGAGGCTAGAAATGATAGACATGACAAGAATTCACAATTACTAAGACAACAAGTGTAAAGGCTTTTACAACATACACAAAAGTCGTAGCATACATTACTTACAAGCCAATAATAGTAAACATCTTTACATGCCAGATAATATCAAAAACTCTTGTGTATCTTGTGAACTGTGCATATCTGTTGCATAGGCATTTTGCATGCAATACATTACTTCAAATTTAAAAAGAAAAGTTAGCTTTTCAATAAAATAATTCACATTAAGTCACTCTGAATATAAATAGCAGAAACACAGATCTTGAAATACTCACTGTGATATAACATACTACTAGTAAGAGTGTCACTGTGCCAGTGTTCTAAAAGAAAAACTAGACTAGAGGGAAAGACGTCCCCACAACCGACTTAACTGTGCATATCTAAAAGGTGAGGATCGAACCCTGGCCGGCTAGGTGGCACCTTGCCACTCTAACCAGTGTTACCCAGGGAGATCCTCTGTCCAGTGTTCTTTGACAAGTGTTTCAGATGCTTTCTTTTTGTTTTGAAACATGGTCAAATGATCCGTTAATCGTTATATACCTTATCAGTTTGCACTACGAAATAATAACTTACGACAAACATATCAGCAATATTTTGATGCCAATGCACCTCAGAGAAGACAACAGGACCTCACTGAAGGTTCTTGCCCACTACCAGCAGCAGCTTCAATTATTTGACTAAACAAGTCTAAAATGAAACGTACCTCACAGATCTTATAAGCTCGTGCAAATTCTTCAACCATCACATGCCTAGTGCTGATAGATACATTATAGCTGGAATTCATACAAGGATAAGCAGGTGTAATTATAGGCATGTGATGACCCCTGTCTCTATAATTTCTCCTTGGATCCCATACAGGAAGGCCAAGAGAACCCTCTTCAATATGGCAAAGCCTAACAGGATTGGGCCACTTCCACTGGCTGTAGACTCTGAAGAACCGAGATATCAGCATGCTTGGTGATGCATTCGGGTACAGTTGACATATACGACCAACAAGAAGTGCCCAATTTATACCACCCAGAAATCCTATAACCTGGAAATGATTGTAAGAATCTTTGTTACGGAGAACATGTAAAATATTTCTTTATGTAAATTCAAAATAAATAAATACGCATGCCCCTGAATAACAAATGATGAACATTTATTGACTCATCTGCATGCGTATCGTGCAACATAATATTGCAGAGAAGAACATAAAAGGAAGATCGTACGTTTGAGTATAGCCCACGGCGTTTTGCCCAAAATCTCATGAATCTCAAAGTTGTCCGGAAATTCTGGATTTGAAAAATAAAAGGTTGGCACCAGGTTATTAACTGAAAAAAAATGATCCTAATATCATATCCAAAAAATATTGTTCACATTAAAAAAAAAGACATTGCTAACGGTGCAAACCGGAATATTTGGAACCAATCGTAAAATTCGATCAGTAACCCGACATCCATTTAAACTGCGGACAGTTTGTTCATCAACATTGTACAATATAGAGTCCTGTGAAAGATCCAGGTCCTGCAACGGAACAATGTAGCATTGTTAGGGATGCTTACAGAACAATGATTCAGCAGCTGATGAAAAGAAGGGCATAATGTAAGCTTCCACAAATGTAACTACTCATGACAAGATAAATGAAAGATAACAGTGAGAAGTCAGCATTTTCTTACAGTCAATATAGTATTTACGAATAAAAGCAAGTATATTTGAAGCTCCACTGTTGGACCAACAAAGATATAAAACAAAACTTACCTCAGGAATCACCACATGTGTGAGCTTAGCATATAGGAGGTCAATAGACACCCCACTAAGTTTAAATTTCAAAACAGGCACATGAGCATCTGGCACCGGATGTAACTCTGAAACTTCAGGCATCTCAGCTAGCATATCATGAAGCACCTGGAAAAAGTATTCCTGCCAAAAAAAAGGTATAAATAAAAAATGCAATTCGCTGAAATACAACAGCAGTTCCTCTTACATTTCGAGTTGCATGCCTTGGACCCACACATAGTGTATCAATGTCTGCACCAGGGCCGTGTACCTGGAAAATATTTGAAAAATAGAGCAATATTCACAACTCTTAGCATAGATGTGTAAGAAAGCAATAAAGTACCTACAAGCTAGAACAACTTAGCTATAACTAATCGAAACCTTAAGATATATGCAGACCAAAAATGTAGATAATATCCATCATTGACCAACATTTACAGATTTATGCATTCCATCATCCAATAGCAATATCAGAGAAAACACGAAAGCAATATCTTATATATTACACAGCATCAGAACATAATTCCATCAGTTAAGAAGAAATGGCTTTGCCATCTGAACAACAATAATAAACATTCTTATTTTAAGCCAATAGTCAACATTCTTTACAAGCTGAATAAACTATATAAGAAGCAGTTGGTGCAGAGTACCCCTAGCCGGTATGAGCCAAAAGTAAAGATCTTTGCATTTGCTTCTTGCACAAATTGCTCGCCATAACCATTAGCCCTAGTTGCCTTCTTAATCCAAGCCTTCACAATCTGCCAGAACAACCAACAAGTCATTGCTAACTTGGCACACCTCCAACACAACAATAATTAAAGAAAAGCACACCAGTCACAAAGGGAGGATAAATGCACAACCTGGTCCAGTTTGCCTAATACATCTTCTCGTGAGACGGCTTCCTCTTGGCTCTCATACAAGCCCGCACCAGCAAGACACTGTAACAATCAAAAGCACACCACCGTTAAACATGTCGCACAGATGATGGAACAAGTAACTGATAAGCTCGCCGATCCATTGGCTATCCAAACTCACACCTTTTCGACCTCCTGCGTGCGGATAATGTCCTTCTCTGTTGGCCCACTCATCGAGATTGGCTCCGTGACACCGAGGTAACTGTTAGTAGTGGTATTATTATTCACCATGTATGCCCCACAATCTGTCTACCAGCAATCCTCCTCTACCCTACTTCTTTATCCTCTTTACAACGCAAAATTCGATCTTTTTTCAGCCTATCTCACAAATTCTTTTTATTCCCGACGAGAACAGTATACTAAATTACAAGCCCTTGAAAGAAGATAGGACAGCAACTAGCATCGAAGCTCTTTACTTGGTCTCAACAAACCAAGACACAATCCAAAATCCAGGGGCAGACTTGAGATGAACCCCCCAAAATTTTTGGGGAAACAGGCTGCTACTAGAGCAATCAAATCGAATTCGTAACAGACTGGATGGATCGGAGCATCTCGGAAACAAGGAAAGACGTGGACTTCATTGCTCGCAGCAAACGAACAAAACACACTCTGAACAACCCGACTAAGCTATGTTAGGGCTTCCGCACCAATGGACGAAATCAGCCTGGACGGAGCCCCTGCGCACTCCACGCCAGTCCAGTGGAGGAGACGGGAGGAGGGCCTTGTAGGTTGGAGGAAGGAAGCCTGGAAGCTTCTTCCCCGGAACGGCAGGCGCTGCGGATTCGCCGATTCGGCGGCGCACCCAAATCAGCGGGGAAACGGGGGAGCCGGAAGAGGGAGAACGGGAATCGGTGGCGGGGTACGCGGGTAGTAGTCGACCGTGCCGTGCGCGTGCGCGTGCCCGTTCGCCCTTAAAATATTTTGCTTGGATTCTTTCTTTTTTCACAGGAATTTGGTTGGATTTTCCACCGAGAAGACATTCATTTTTTATATCCATTCGTATCATCTAGAGATGACAATCGATTTATATAATATAATAATAAAATATTACTTATCTATATATTTAATATTATATCTCTAGTTTTCTTAATTTTAGAGACATAAGTCTTCTCTTAGTCTTTCTTTATAGTTAAGAAAAGATAAACTTCTCTCTTTTTACTCTTCTTTCTCTATATTAAAAAAATCTATGTAATACGACTAAAAGAAAGTTAATATTATACTATGTGAACACTCATCTAAGCAAAACTTTCCTTGGACTCATTATCCTAGTCTGTTCGCGGGTCCTAGGGCGTTTGGATTCAAAAATGCAGAGAGAAATAATTTAGGATTACTGTATCATCAATTCTTTAATCATATAAGTCTAGTTGCACCATAAAAAATCTATAGTAATTTTTTATAAAGGTATTAGTCAATGGGATTCTCTTTTTCAAAAAAGCACGAATCAATGCAAAAGAAATCATCGAAAAAAAAGGAAATAGACAAATCTACAAGCAAACAACAAAAAATCCAGGGAGTACAATACGTTTGTATTTTCATCTATATATAGATAGGCGTAGAGCCTCCTTACAAATTGCACCTAGAACATCGACCAAGAGAGAAAGGTGACTTTTTTTTTCTCTTCTCAGAATCTGCCATTGAAACAAAGAAACGAACATCAGACAGTTTGGGCAGTTCGAAATGTGCTCTACGCCCTCCCCATCGCCTGCGCCACCGCCGCCTCCACCACCCCCCCCAACGCCTCCACCACCGCCGCCACCAGTACCAAACTCGCCTCCTCCGCCAGATCTCTTCCTCCGCCCTTCCCCACCGGTCCTCATCCCCCCTTCCCCCCGCTCCCCCTCTCTCCCCACCATCCAAAAGCCCCCCAGCTTCAGATCCAGATCTGGCGTTAGTAGATTTTGTTCCTGAGACTCAGGTGATACAACATTTAATCCAGGAACCTACCGGCTTCAATCCCCGCAGCTCCGCCCAACAGGGCGCTCAGAACCTAGCTCCCAATGGCCAGCACCCGCAGTTACTACCCAGCGTGCCTCTGCCAACAAGTACAGGAAGTCCGGCGCTCCATGACCCTTGCTTACAGGTCCAGAACCAAGCACAAAGTATTCTGGGTTCAATGCCGCCTCTCAGACAAGCTGGATCTCGAGAAGCAGATGGAATTGATGAACAGGAGCGACCTTGGACTTTGGTCACTAACAAGAGAGTCAGAAGGCTCAGAGAGAAAAGCATTTATTCTCGCCCACCTACTGGCGCTCCCCCCTCTCGCTTAGCCATCCTTCTTAGAGAGAAAGCAGTGGGGTGCTGTTACCGCTGCTTCAGTCCCAAGCACTTCATCGCCTCTTGCCGGGACCCCCCAAAGTGCCTTCTCTGCCGCGCCTCAGGTCACAAAGCGCGCTGGTGTCCGACAGGGAGACAACCAGCAGGACCACAGCAAAGGAAACAGGTGATACCAGGCAAGGCTGACTTTCCACCGCTCAAGAAGATGGACGAAGCTAACAGTGCCTGGTCGCGCAGACCAGATGATGTTCGCTGTTTCAACAGGCTTACTCCACAGATGGCTCGGAAAGAGAGGGAGCTAGCTTCCAGGGGAGTGATTGTGCTGCTCATCACCAAGCATCTACAGAGCTCAAACAGGCAAGTGCAGCGCATCCTCGCGGATTTCTTTGGGCTCAGAAGAGACGACATCCAAGTCTCTGTCCACGGGGCTAAAGAGTACTTGGCGATCTTCAAGAGCACAGGCATACGCGACAAGGTTTTGCGTGAGCCTTATGTTGATGCGAAAGATCTACACCTCCGTTTCCGCCCATGGTCACGCCTTGTCACCGGAAACGCCAACCAGCCGAGATACAGAATGCGTGTGTGCATTGAAGGGGTTCCCAGGTCGGAATGGGGACCAGAAGCGGTGACCGCCATCCTAGGCCACGTCGGCCTCCAAGAAGGAGGTTTCGACGAACCACTAGCGGAGAAGGAAACAGGTTGTATGCGAGTCTGGATTTCCTCCCCGGATCCCCAGATTATTCCAAGCGCAGGGGTATACTACTCCGAAGAGTCTCTACAGAGATCATTGTCCCCTCCCTACGACGAAGACGATGACGCGGTCGTTGACATTCTTGCTGAGCCGCTACCACAGGGACGTCCACGCGCTCAGCCGCTGCGTCTGCTAGCCCACCCCATCCTGATTCATGCAGACCAGATCGTCGACTATGACCCGCCGGAAGCAGACCCACCTTTCGCGGCTTCCAGCTTGGACAGCCTAGCGAGTGGGCGCTCTTCACCCCTCTCCACAGGCTCCGGAGCGGGACCGAAGATCATGTCCCTCCACTGGGAGCTCGGGGTCAAGGATGGCTCTCGGCCGCGGCGCCGCTCTGTCCACGATAGGCTCTCCCGCCCACCAGGCCCCAGCAGAGACAGAAGCCGCTCCCGCAGTCCGCCTCCGCGTGTAGCTGCAAGACGTTCCTCCAGATCCTCAGGCTGGGATGTGGGCCCCCGTACGAGCTCAACCGCACAGCGTGACAGCAATGCCAGAGACCCCCCTTCCAATCGCAACAGAAGAGGCGGGGACAGACACAGGACCAACAGCTTTGACATAATGCAAACAGAAGACAAAGGAAAAGGCAAACTTGAAGGCTTCATGAACCGGCATCAAGAGCGCTCGAGATCCCCATGTAGACATGCAGCTTCCTTCCCACGCTCCCAGATGGAGCCGCTAGCAGACATCGTCGCTCAGGTTCGCAGCCTCTCGGTCGAGGATCACTTCAGCACGGACCCAATGATCGAAGAGATGGAAGCCTCCCTGCTCTTCGCCAGCCAAGAGCTCCGTCTCTTCGCAATGGGAATGGACGCAAACCCTCAGATACCTCAGCAAGACGAAATGACCGTGCTACAGAAGGAAGGAGCGCAAGCCCCAGGGGTTGACTCAGACTCAGGTAGCTCCGAAGTGGACGACGAGATGACCCTCGCGGCATTCAGACAGATGGTCAGTCGCCCGGCAATGCCACCTCTCATCCCTTCCGCGCCGTGCACCAGAAGTAGGGCGAAGCTTGCAAAGCAACCAGCCATCAAAGCAGGAGATCTTAGATCCCCAAACCCGGCGGGGATCTCCATGATGGAGAAAGCAAGAGCATTGCTGATGTGAAAGCTTGGAATTCTGGAGACAGAAAAAGACCCAGCGGCAGCTCATTTCGCCCGCTATAAAGAACTTTTCAAAGAGCCGCTAACCACAGACACAGTCATCGCCTTCGCCATGCTTGCCGGCGCCCTCGGGAAGATTGATGTCAATGCAGTTCTCAGCGCTCAAGCCTGAGCCCAGGGCAAATAGATGCAGATGATCTACAGACCTTATGTCTCCTCCACCTTTTGTTGTTTCAGTCGTTTCTTTTTCAGTTGTTCTCGCTATGGAGTTAGCCTCGTCCCTTGATGTTGTTCAGGCCTCCATGTTGAAGTTCATGTACCTCCTTTTAGTGAGACAGGTGTCCCCCTTCATCGCCAATTTGTTGGTGCTCTCTGTTGTTTTAAGCTATTTCTCGCTGCTCTCTTCGGCTGCCTGTATGCTGGTGTGGATGTTCCAGAACTGGCGCTTAGCGCTTTCCATCGTGTTGTTCAGCTTTCTAGCTGTTCCTTTCTCTTTCAAGTGCATCAGCCCGTTTTCACAGGTACACAGACGTCTTCGCAAAGCACCAGAGCACAGGAGGGAATCATCCCGCATAATGAGTGAGCCCGATCCTTCCCTATGTCATCATCCCTTGTAAGGTTACTCTCCTGGAACGTTCGCGGTCAGAGAGGCTGTATCACAAATCAGGGCTAACATCGTCTGCCTACAGGAAACAAAATTAGATGAGATTGATGAGAATATCGTCGCGAGAATCCTGGGGAACGACTTTCGGAGCACGTTCTGCTTTCTTCCTGCAGCTGGCTCCAGGGGAGGTCTTCTTCTGGCCTGCTCAAACAGCTTGTTCGACTTATCGCACGTAGCACATAGGAGCTATTCCCTCACTGTGAGAATCTCACACCGGGACTCCGACCTGCAGTGGACACTCACAGGTGTTTATGGACCACAAACAGAGGCCGAAAAACTTCTCTTCCTCCGGGAGCTCAGGAATCTCAAGCCGATTACTCTGCCAAAGTGGCTAATCACAGGTGACTTTAATCTCATACTACGAGCGTCGGACAAAACAACGACTCCATCAACACCAGGATGCTCAATGCTTTCCGGAGAGCTGTTAACACTCTCCAAGTCCGGGAGATTAGGCTCCACGGTCGCGCCTTCACTTGGTCCAACAGACAGGCTTCCCCAACGCTCTCTAACATCGACAAAATGCTATGCACTATGGATTGGGACCTACATTTCCAAGGATGCAACCTACAAGCCGTCTCATCCATGATCTCCCACCACGCTCCCCTTATACTGACCGGAATGGAACAGGGACAGAAAGTCAGATCGTTTAAATTTGAGGACTGGTGGCTCAAAATTCCAGGAATCCAGTAGATAATTAGCATAAGTTGGGCTAAGCCGGTGCAGACATCTGATGCATTGAGGTGTTTTTCATTCCAAGCTTTCCCGCCTTTCCAAAACGCTTAAAAGATGGAGCCAAACGTTAATCGGAAATACCAAAATGCAGTTCGCAATCTCCTCTGAAATTATTCTCCAACTGGACACAGCACAAGAGCAGAGGCACCTAACCACTCTGGAGCTCGCCCTGAGATCTTGCCTCGCTAGCAGGCTGTTGGGGTTAGCGGCAATCCAAAAAGCACGAGCGAGACAGAGATCCAACCTCCTATGGATCAGAGAAGGAGATGCCAACTCCAAATTCTTCCATCTCAAAGTGAACGCGAGGAGAAGAAGGAACAGGATTCCCTCCTTCGAGCTAAATGGCCACCCCATCTTCAACCAGGCCGAAAAGATACAAATTGCAGAAGAACACTTCACCTCCTTCCTAGGCACTAAAGAGGCATGGCCAAACTCTATCAACTGGGAAAGCATTGGCATACAGACACAAAACTTGGATCAACTTGAGGTAGATTTCTCTGAAGACGAAATCCTTAACGCCATCAAAAGTCTCCCAGATGGAAAATCCCCAGGTCCAGATGGGTTCACCAACTCTTTCTTCAAGAGCTGTTGGACAATAATTAAGGAAGATTTAATTTCAGCAGTCCGACAATTTGCTGACCTCCGAACAAGACGATTGAATCTTCTAAACGACGCTGATCTGGTCCTTATTGCCAAGAAGACTCAGCCTCTCACATCAAGGATTACAGGCCAATAAGCCTCATTCATTCATTTGCAAGAATCTTAACCAAAACGATGGCTTTCAGGCTAGCTCCAGAATTGGATAACATGATTTCAATCACTCAGAGTGCTTACATCAAGGGACGAGGGATCCAGGACAATTTCCTCTTCACGCAAAACACCATTAGAAAGCTCCACACGGACAAAACCCCCGCACTCTTCCTCAAGCTGGACATCCAAAAGGCGTTCGACTCTGTCAGCTGGGAATTCCTGTTTGAGCTCATGTCAGCAATGGGGTTCAGACACAGGTGGAGGGACTGGATTGCGAGTCTTCTCTCTTCAACCTCCTCCAGGGTCATAATCAATGGTGAGAAAACCAACCGAATCTGGCATCGGCGAGGAGTCAGACAAGGCGACCCGCTTTCCCCTCTCCTCTTCATTCTCGCAATTGAACCATTACAGAAACTCCTCAACAAGGCAATACAATGTAATCTCATCAAGCCGATTAGAGGAATTGTAGATGACCTCAGAATATCTCTCTACGCTGATGACGCAGCCATTATTGCCAACCCAGACACACATGAGCTTAATTCTCTCCTACAGTGCTTATAGATTTTTGGCGCAGCAACAGGGCTACACACCAACATCCAGAAAAGCAACGCCTACATCATCTACGGCCACAGCACCATTATGCAGCAGATCTCAACATTGTTTCCATTTGAGTTAAAACAATTCCCATGCACGTACCTCAGCCTACCCCTACACACCGCGCATCTCAGAAAAACAGATTGGCAACCGCTTCTTGATAAGCTATCCGCCAAATTTGCAGGATGGAAGGGGAAGCTCCTGAGCCGAGCCGGCCGTTTAACTCTTATCAAATCAGTCCTTGGCCCCTGCTTAGTGTTCTGGCTGTCAACGTTAATTCCGCCCAAGTGGGTAACCAAAAGAATCGACAAAATCATGCGGGCCTTCCTCTGGACTGGAGACGAAGAATGCTCAGGGGGGAGATGTTTAGCTCGTTGGACACAGGTATGCAAACCAATATGTAAAGGCGGGCTAGGAATAAAAAATATAGAGATGTTCGCCACTGCACTTCGACTGCGATGGTTATGGACAGAATGGAGCTCCCCTCCCAGGCCGTGGCAAGGACAAGCAATCCCATGCACCACTCAAGACAAAGCTCTCTTCGACGCCTCAACGATAGTTTCCATTGGCAGAGGGGACAAGGCGAGATTCTGGACATCTAGATGGCTCAGGGGATTGGCGCCGAAGGATGTAGCTCCGACGCTTTTCGCTATAACCAGGAAGAAAAACAGATCAGTACAATATGAACTACAGGATAATCGGTGGCTCAAGCATATCAGGCGGATCAACTCACCGGAACAAATCAAGCAGTTCCTAGACTTATGGCATCTAATAGCCCAGAATCCAACAAACCAGGACCTTGATGACACCATAGCCTGGAAGTGGACAAGCTCTGCTCAATACTCACCAAAATCAGCTTACAGCTTTCAACATGAGCTATCCCTATCCCCATTTCCAACCGAAGACATCTGGACGGCCAAAGCGGAGCACAAGTGCAAAATTCACGTGTGGTTACTCCTTCAAAACAGGATCATGACAGCAGACAGACTCCAACAGAGGGGATGGCCCAACGGCGTTATTTGTACCTTGTGTGGATCTCACGAAGAAACTGCAGCCCACCTATCTATCCATTGCCCGTTCGCTAGACAGGTATGGCGCAGGATTGCGACTATGAATAACTTTGGACAACTAGAGCTCATCTCGGACGCAAATATAAGTCTCCAGTCCTGGTGGTGCTCCCGCTGCCCCAACCTTCAACACCAAGAACGAAGGAGCTTATACGGGATCCTAACCTACGGGCTTTGGAATCTATGGAAAGAACGAAATGCTCGCACGTTCAGGCAGCAGTTCAGAACAGTAGAGGAGGTGGTAGCCAAAACAAGGGACAATATCAAATCCAGGCGTCTGGCCTTCCACGTGTCCGAGGGCGACGTAAGGAACGAGCGAATTTTTCTTCTGGGAGAATAGCCCCGTTCCTTCCCCCTTAATCTGAGTCTCCGCAGATTGTATGTAAACTCGAGCGTGTTCCAGGAGTCTCCTTTTTTTAGCCCCGGCTATTTGTATATACTTTCTCGGTTATTCCCCTTATAAAGAAAAGCAGTGCTCCTGCTACTTCTTTCAAAAAAAAAGAGAGAAAGGTGACTTTGTCATGATTGCTTGACAGATTATCTGTTCTACCTATACCATGGAGCTATACTGAAATCCACGTTATCTGTATGAGTTCGTTGTTAGTGATATTGGTATTACTATCTGCCGCCGCGATGAAACATCCTTTATCATCCCTGAGGACTGCACCTGTCGCTCCCCAAAGCAAGTCAGCGTCGAAGGATGCATGCATCAATGTTTAGCACTTCTTTTGTTTGCCTTTGGACCATGCATGAACGTGCTCATGGGCATCGCATGAGACAAGGTAACAAACGCATGCCTGAGCTTTGCGTTGACAGTGAGCATTCACAGTGTTCGGAGGTAGCCTCCAAACTAGGGCCCTGCATGTTATCTCCAAGCTTGGCACGAAACTTCCCAATGTATAAAGGCTTTTTTTGGCCTCTAAGATCGACCCTGCCATGGGATAAATAGGAGAAAATTGGTTTTGCCACATGGAAAAATCGCTTGTTAAGAAAAATCACAATTTGGTACACTAAAATAACATCTAAAGATTTGGTAGACTCCGTCTATCTTTGCTGATGGAGACCTCAGCCTTTCCATTTTTGCCCTCGTCCGTAACTCCTCGTGTGTTCGACGATACAGAGCGTTAGAGTTAGGCCCGTATCGAACCGTCTCCTCCATGGCTCCCCGATCCTCCTCGCCGCTGGCCACGAGCACACCGCCACTTCCGGAGACCTGCCGTGCTTGTACTGCTGAGATGATTTGATGTACTGCTGACTTGTGTATTGCAGTTGGTAGAGAACTGTGATGAGTTAGCGTTCATGTTTCAGAGAATTTGCGTGTTGCAGAGATTGAGATGAGTAAGTGTATTGCTGATTTGTGTATTGCAAGTTGCAGTGAATCGAGACGAGTTTAGTGTACCGCTGAGTTAGTGTTCAATTTTCAGAGAGGTTTGAGGTGGCAGACGGCGGCGGAATGTCCATCACGTTCAGGGACGCCGGCCGGCGACGGGCGTCGCAGAGCTGGCCGCCGGCGTCGTGGTCGAGGCGGAGGCGACTACGGCGGTGGGACCCGAGCTCGTCGCGGTCGGCAGAGGCGACGGCTCGCGCTGGCGTCGGTTCGTGTTGGGAGGAGGTGGCGGGAGGTCGGGTACGTGGCCGGAGGCGGGAGGTTGAGGACGTGGCCGGAGGCGGGAGGTCGAGGTCACGGCCGGGAGGCAGGAGCGGCACCGGAGGTTGACCGGGAGGTGGCGGAAGCGGCTTGGAGGCGGCGGAGATGGTGGGGAACGGCGGGAGGCAGGGGAGGCCGAACGCGTGGGTAGGCGGCCGGATCTGGCCGGATACGGCACGGGAGAGGCGGCGCGCGGCAGTGGTCGGCGGCGGGATGGGGGCGGCCGCGTCCAGCGGCGGGGGGAGGCGGAGGGAGGCGAAGGGAGGCGGCCTGCGGCTAGGGGAGGCGGGGCCAGTGGCCGACGGTGACGGGAGGCGGAGGGAGGCGGCGGGAGGCGGCGGGAGGAGGGGCCAGCGGCCGGCGGCGGCGGGAGCCGGCCGTCGGCGGGGGCGCGATGGGGGCTAGGGTAGGAGGGGCGTGCGGGTGGGGGAAAAACGGTGAGGAGGGGGGTGCGGGTGGGACGGACGAAGAAACGGACGAAGAAATCGTCCGTCCTTTAATATTAGGGAGAGACTAGTTCACCCCAAGGGTATTAGTGACATTCCACATGCATGGTTTTTTGGGAAAAAGGAAAATAACCGGATGGCACCAAACGAAATGGGATATATCTAAAAGGTCGCAATTTTCCAGTGTTACTCCCTCCGTGGCGTATTTTGATTGGTTAAGACAAGATTTTAGCTATCAATTACTCTATTGTATCAGGCTTTTGTGATACAAAGTCATGATCACAAGTAAATACTTTTAAATACAAATCTAATGTCAATTTTATGTGCACATACTAATGAAGTAACTGTTGGTCAAAATCTTATCTTAACAAATCAAAATATATCTTATATAATGAGATGGATGGAGTATTTAAGAGTACCATATTCTTTGAAGGGAAACTCTCCCAATCAGTATGTCTATGGAAAGCAGCCCATCGGCATGCCATCCAGCCATTGACTCGTGTGGACTTCATCTAACCATAGCTTTGCAGGCTATAAAATCTCCTGATCCATACCTTAGCTAGATAGGGTTTCCCCGTCTCCCATTTCTCATAGCCGCCACCACGAAACAGCAGCAGCCGGGCACGCCGAGGCTGTGGCGATGTAGGCTAGATCTTCTCGCCGCCGCCATGAAGCAGCAGCAGCTAGGCACACCGGGACAGTCGCGGCGCAAGCTGGATCTCACGCTGCAGCAGCAGCTGCTGCGTGACCTCGCGTTGCTGACCATGCCACTGCCGCCCCCGCTATCCTCCGCGCTGTTATCGGCATCCTCGTCCAGGTCATCGTTAATGGGTGCACCGACCTCGCCCACCTCGGTGGGCTCTACGCCGCCTGCCCCGCTGCCGCTTGCAAAGCTAGAGTGCGTCTGCCACATTAGCAGCAGCGTTGGCGGGATGGTTTAGATGGTACGGCACCGCCCAACGGCAACCACGATGAAGCCGTGTGGCGGCGGATCACGCACGAGATCGCCATGATGCGCACTGCCAAGCACCGGGGCATCGTGTGTTGCCATGGCATGTACGAGCAGGCCGAAGAACTCTAGATCTTGCTCGAGCATCGCGTTCGATGACCTTCCTCACCGACGTCGTCAGAGGAAAAAATTTATTGTTGTGTAGTAAATAAATTATTGATGTGTAGAAAATAAATTATTATTGTTGTTTTATTGTTTTAACAAGTTGTTGCCTATGTTTTAACTATATGTTTTTGTATCATGACATATCATGACAACAATGTTTCCATAGAAATTGTTTACATTGTACAATGACTTTGTTGTTGCATTAGTTCAACAAGTTTGTTGCCTATGGTTTAATTATATATTTATGTATCACGACAACAATGTTTCCACGGATGTCTGCTTTGGCCAATCCAATCGTCCATTGAACCAACTAAATTCGGAGTTTGTTTCCTGAAATTTCGGGATCGGTTTCCTTAAAAATCAGATCTACAGAGTGTGTTGCATTGGTTCAACAAATTTGTTGCTTATGTCTTAACTATATGTTTCCATATCACGACAACAATGTCTCCATGGACGTCCGATCTGGCCAATCCAATTGTCCATTGAACCAACTAAATCTGGAGTTTGTTTCCTAAAATTCCGGGATTGGTTTCCTTAAAAATCAGATCTACTCCATGTGTTGCATACATGTTGTTGTTTCATTAGTTCAACACGTTTGTTGCCTATGTTTTAACTATTGTTTCCGTATCACAACAACAATGTTTCCACGGATGGCCGATCTGGCTAATCCAATCGTTGATTGAACCAACATCTGACGGCTCTGTGGTATGCCGATTTGGACCAATATCAGCATGCCGATTTGGAGTAGCTCCCTTCTTTTAATGTGATTTTTCTAAACACGTGGTATCGATGTGAGGAAAACTATTTCAATAGAAGAAATCATAACCTCTCAACCGACCAAAATTCCCCATTCCTCTCTCCTTCTCTAGTTAATCATCAGCTATAGCGACCCGATCTCATCCCTCACCCACCCTCTTCGTTTGTTCGTTAAAAATATGGTCAGATCTCCAATTTGCTCGCCCATCGCTCCTCCACTTTTTTGGCCCCAGGTGTTTCATCCCCATCGACTTCGCCGGATCTGGCAGAGCACGCAGCGGCCTATTCAGTGGAGTTCCCTACCAGAACTATAGTCTTCAGGGCCAAATTTTAGGATTTGAATATAGTTTCCAAGATCAATTTGCAAGGTTTGACTATAGTTTTCAGCATCAATCCTCAGAAGCTTGTATAAATAGTTCTAGTCCTTACTTTCATATCTTCTTTGCAGGTTTGAGCTTTCATGTTTTTTTTAATATTTGTCTTCATGACCAAATCAGAGATGGAACAAGAACACACCAAATATGAAAGCAGGGATAAACTCTATATATGTTACTTTTGATGTCTTATGCATGAACAAATCGCATATGTGTAATTGGTGCATATTGCATTTGTTGCATCTAATGAGCTGATATATACGAAGCATAATAGATCTTCCGTTGCCAAGCAGCTCAGTTTTTTTCCTTTTGTCTTTTTTATTTTATTATTTTAGCATTAAGTTATATCAAGATCCTCTAAAGTCGTCGTCACTAGCTCTGCCTTTTGCATCTCGGTGTTCCTCCAAGCCTTTGGTGAAAAAACTACAGAAGACTAAACCTGCATAAGTTGGACTAACCTGCCACATGAGCTGCCCACTTCAATAGGTGGGAACCTAAGACCGTTGAATGCACTGTGGCTAGGTGATGAGTCCATTTTGTACTCATCATTGTCTACATGTTTGATTCTATTTATTACATTTTCACTATATAATTAAATTCCTGTTAATTGCTGCTAATGAATAAATAACTATTAGAATTGTAAAACTCTCTTTTGGACTTAAATGTGTGTAGGAATTGCCGGAAAAGGGGTACCAAACTATATATATTTGGAATGCATAGGTCGAGAGGAGCGCTCACGAAGAAACGAGAGCCCGAGGAGCATCTAGTGAGCCTAACGAGTGGTACGACCATGATGCCCATACCTCACACCCGTACCAGGTGCGTATGGTGCCACCACATCAAATAAAACATTTTTCGTGAAGGCACCTTCAAGGAAATCATGATGTACAATCCATAAAACTCTAAATAGTGTTTTGCCATCTATTTAAGAGGAGGGGGCACCACAATAGAGTCACCCGAGGGAGGGATCCCCTCAAGGCTATTAGATCCAATCTACTATCTCCACCATAGCCTGAAGAACTCATCTACAAAGTTGTAAGGGATATCAAGGGAGGAAGACCGGCGATCGAAGACGAAGAGTTAACGCCGAGCTTTTTACACAGTACTAAAATAATTATTCGAATGAGAAGAGCCCGAGTGCGGTTGGACGCACCCGGTGTGGTATAGCCCCCGAGTGTCCACTATGCATAGCGGGCCAGTCGGGAACCCCAAGAGTTACTCGGATGGAGCAAAGAAGTATTTTATTCATGTTTTCGTACTTAAAATATGGAAGTATAAAGCTTAAGCATAGAAACGACTTAGCTATTCAATGTTCCAGGCGTTGGTGATGAGGCTGCCGTCCTTAGCCTTCAGTCGGTAGCCCCCGGGCGCAGCCCTTCAGTGACAACGTACGGGCTCTCCCACGGTGGTGAGAGCTTGTGCTTGTCCTTGTTGGACTGGACTCGGCGCAGGACCAAGTCGCCAACGTTGAACGCGCGCCCCATATGTGCCGGCTGTGATCCGCGATGGGGATTGACTGGTCACTGTTGTTCATCAGCGCATCCGAGTCAATCGTGAAGATCTCCCGAGAGGGATGGTGGCTTCCCGATCTCTCGAAGCCATCCGAGTCGTAGTCGAGGATGGGCAAGAGATAATTGATCATGCCTACCAGTCGGGATCTCAGCTCGACGGACGAGGATCCGTGTTCAAGCAGAGAATCCAACTTGGGCATGACCTTGTCCTTGGAGATAGCTGTCGGAGCTATCGCCTTGGAGGCAAATCCCTATAGGAAAAATGACGCAGCCTCCGCCGATCGTCTAGGAGCCGAGTCACAGAGGCGGAGTTTGCCGAGCTTGTCGGCAATGAAATTCAGTTTCCTGAATCGGAAAACTTCTCCTAGATCGGCAACGGTGCCCAGGGAGCCAAGGAACATGACTCAGCCCGGAGCGACGTCGCTGTTGTTGTTGAAGAAATCCATCTGGATCTGTCCGAATGGATCTATGCGCACACTCCCTACCTGGCACGCCAATTGTCGGTGTTGTAATCCGGCAATAATGAATACGGGGCAACGTACGCATGACAGATCTAGATGGGTGCACACAGGAGACAAAGTTTAGACAGGTTCAGGCCCTCAAGAAGAGGTAATACCCTACATTCTGTGTTTGATGGATGATATTGCTTGGATCCTAAGTGCCGCAAGCCTTCGAGAATAGATCTCGAGGTTGCTAGGACGATAAGTGTATGAGAGATTACGAAAGCGTATGAAGCCTAGAGCTCGTGAGAAGATGATACCGATCGGGAGATCCCTACCTGGCCTTATATAGTTGACCAGGGTAGGGTTATAAGAGTCCGGATTAGTTTACAGATTGGTTTTCTAATTGGTTACAACAGAATCCGGGATTGCCGGGTAAGTATTTATCCCTGTCTTGTATTCCAAGTCGACGAGGCGCCCCCGTGTAGAAGTCGGACTCCGAGTGGTCGGCCCGGCCCACCCTATGTCCAGAGGGCTGCTGTTATCCTCCTTGACGATACCCGAGTGCTATGTCATCGTCAACCTGTGACAGGCACCGGTGACACAGTTAACCACAACGCACAACGGTAACAAGGCTTTAGGCAGACCGACACCTGTGTCACCGGTGGCTGACACAGGTGAAACCTTAACTGACATAGACTCCCTACTCAGCCTGGTCTTGGCACATTACATGCCATCAGCGCACACAACAAACTCTGATGCTTAATAGGAGAGAATCTCCAACAGTTTTCTAACTCAGCAGACAAATCATTGCAGTGCAGTTCCCTTAGTATTTTCAAGCTCTCCACTGCACAGAGGTGTACCTGAGTCATAGAGCAGTTGTTCACCTGTGACACAGCTGTGATGAAGCCGGTGCTGAGCAAGGAGTTGCATTGAGCCTAGATGAGTTCAATCGGGTCAGCATGCTTGAGAATGCTTAAGAGATTTGGAACACGCTCATGGAGATTCATGAAGGAACGTCATCTGTCAATGAGTCAAAGCTTGATGTGATGATGAGCAAGCTTGATCAATACATGATGTTGGAGAATGAGAGAGCGAATGACACGTATACCCGCCTCAACCACATCATGAATGAGCTCATGGGTCTTGGAAGCACCGAAATGACTGACCACATTTCATTATCAAGAAGATTCTAGAGCCCTCTCACCTAAGTATGAATACTTGGTGATGCTCATCTGTGAGAGGGACAACTTTCAAGAGCCTTACACCAACCGATATTCTTGGAAGAATCATCTCATAAGTTAGTAATGGAAACCAAGAAGAGATCGTAGCATTAAACTCAAGTGGCAAGAGAAACGTCGCTTTGAAGGCCAAGTGTGTCGTCAAAGAAGACTCAAGCGATGACGAAGATGAAGGACTTGAAGCCCAAGACATCACACTTTTTCTGAGAAGATTCTCTAAGATATTCAAGAAGAATGGCGAGGCAGTAAGTTCTTTGGCCAAGGAAAACTCACAAGTACTCAAAAGACACAAGAAAGAAGCTTAACAAGAGGGAGTGCTTTGAGTGTGGCAAGATGGGTGACTTCATCTCCGATTGTCCTAGCAAGAAGGACAAGGAGAAAAAGGAGAATGGGTACATGAAGAAGGAGAGGAATGACAAGGGAAAATTCATGAAAAAGAACTGCTACAAGGCTCAAGCCCGCATTAGCCAAAAATAGGACTCCAATGATTCGTGCTTCAACTCTGACTCCAACGTGATGATGATGATGGAGTTGCCGGTCTCATCATGGCAAGCCCAATACCAACCAAGTCTCTTTTGACCATTCAAGTGATGATGAGACTCCTCTATGTCTCATGGCAAAAGGATCGAAGGTTGTCTCAAAATCCAAATCACACCTATGATGGTAGTGATAATGATTTACTTGATGATCTTGATGAGTTGAGCATGTCTAGTTATGATATGCTAGTTACTACTCTTGAGAAACAAGAAACATTGCTTGTGAAAGAGAAAGAGAAGAATGACGCCTTAACTCACAAGTACAGGGAGCATAAGGTCTCTCATTGTAGGCTTGAGAAAAGTCTCATGAGGAGCTTATGAGTGCTCATGAAAGTCTTGTTCTTGAGCATATTAAGAAGAAATAAGATCCTGAGACTCTTAAGATTTCTCATGATATTCTCAAGGGTAAATATCTCTCTCTTCTTAACAAACAATCAACCTTTCTTAAGGACTCACTCATTATAATTGCTAATGATGTTGTTATTGCTTTCAATTCTACTATTTTTGAGGCAACATTGTTGAGTGAGAATACTATATTGAAGGTTCAACTTTATCATGGGTTGCTCACGTTCTACAAGGGTAATAAGGTCTTAAAAGAGATCTTAAGCCACCAAAAGGAGAACTTCAACCATCAAGGACTCAGCTTCACCCCAAGGTTCAATAACAATGGTGAGGTTTGGAATTTTCGTCAATACCCTAAGACCAAGTTCATGCAAGTAAAGGAGAAGCAAGTGCAAACTTCCATGTTGAGGATCATGAGGCTAAAAGAGACCATCCTAACTTTCTTAGAAACTTATATGTTTCTTATGTGCTTACAAAAGGCAAGAAGGTAAGGTCCAAACCAAGTATGTTAGTGCTAGGATTGGTGATCATGTTAGGAAGATTGTTATTTGGGTAACCAAGACCCTTATGACAAACTCTCAAAGACCCCAAGAAGGTATGAGTACCTAAACAAACTTGATTTGTTTTTTGTAGGACTACACTTTTGGTTGCAATAGTTGGGTACTTAAAGTGTAGTCCCACTTCTAGCTTTCATGTCTTGCTTGCGAAATCTTTGAAGTACAACTTGCTATCCGTCTCACAACTTTGTGATCTTGACCTTGAGTGAAATTTCACCAAGAATACAGTGATTGTGACTAAGAGTGATGATCACTCAGTCTTCAAATGTTCTAGGAAAGGTAGGATTTACTTTCTGGAGTTTTCTTCTAATGAATCATACAAACAAACTTGCTTGTTGGAAAAGTCTTCTTTAGGTTGGTTGTGACACAAAAGATTGGCTCACTTGGGAATGAGGAACCTAAACAAGCTACTCGGGAGTGAACACATTCTCAACATAAAAAACTTGACTTTTGACAAAGATCGACTTTGTAGTGCTTGTCAAGCCGGAAAGCAAGTTGGCTCTCCTCATCCTACCAGGAACATCATGATGCTGACAAGTCCACTTGAACTCGCATGCATGGACTTATTTAGCCCCGTCACCTATCTGAGAATATGAGGTAACTCATCTGGTTTTGTTATTGTTGATGATTTTTCTCGCTACACTTGAGTCTATTTCTTGCATGTCAAGCGTGAGACACACAAAATCGTTAAGATGTTTGCAAGACAAGCCCAAAATGAATTCAAGTCAAAGATCAAGAATGCAAGAGGCGACAATGATATCGAGTTCAAGAACACCAATGTTGAAGAGCTCTTGGACAAGGAATTTATCAAGGAGTCCTCCACCGCCTACCCACCACAACAAAATGGAGTGGTGGAGAGCAAGAACAACATGCTCATTGAGATGGCAAGTACAATGTTGGATGAGTACAAGACTCGTGATTGTGTTTGGGTGGAGGTAATCAACACCGCATGCCACACTATCAACTGGTTGTATCTCCACTGACTATTGAAGAAAACACCATACAAACTCATTTTCGGTAACAAGCCAAACATTTCCTACTTCTGCATCTTCAGGAGCAAGTGCTATATTCTTAACAAGAGGAAACACCTCTCTAAATTTGCTCCCAAATGTGATGAATATTTTTTCCTTGGATATGCCTCAAATTCGCATGCTTATCGAGTCTTCAATAACACTTCACGTATTATTGAAGAATCGTGTGACGTGCAATTTGATGAGACTAACGGTTCTCAAGTGGTACAAGCTCCTATTGATGTAGCAAGATGAGTTGGTGAATGCCATCAAGAAGATGTCACTTAGGGACGTAATGTCAATGGAAGTGAAGGAAAGCACGTCATCGGTACAAGTGGAGCCTTCTACCTCAACTAATGATGATGGTCAAAGTGCGGAGGTGACACAAGTTCAAGATCATGGAGCTCGGACTCAAGTTCAACTTCAAGTCCAATCTCGAGCTCAAACTCAAGTCCAAGCAGATCACCAAAGGATTCGTAGAAGTTTACAAAGGGATCATCAGGTCGACCAAATTTTGGTGACATGCATAAGGGTACCCAAACTCTATCCCGCGTTGTAAATTTTTGTGAACATTACTTGTTTGTCTCTTCTTTGGAGCCTACAAAGGTGGAAGATGCATTGGAAGATCCGGATTGGGTGAATTGAATGCATGAAGATCTAAACAACTTCACTCGCAATGAGGTGTGGAAACTTGTGGAAAGACCAAGCCAAAATGTGATCGACCCTTACCCA